>JYFJ02004839.1:0-29074 GCA_000934665.2 Catajapyx aquilonaris | reverse complement strand
AACGCGATTTTACCCAAGATTAGGCTTTTGCACACGCGTACTAGGGTTGCATAGGAAAGTTCTACTATTATTCCTTGATTGTAGGGTCTCTAAAGAGCTCATTACGCTACACCTTTTTTAAAAAAAAGTCCATACACTGTTTCCCAAAAATTGACGAAAAAGTACCAAAAAACCAATTTTTTTCCATAAAAAGGACCCTGGAAAACCACAGTTTCTATAAAAGATTGACTTTAAACACCATGTGGGTCACCCTGACCCACTGCACATTTTGGGAGAGAAATCCCGGGCGTTTCCCAGTTACTTTGGGTCCTACTAACATGATCTACATAGTGGTTTCCGAGTAACACGCCGATTTTTTTTTTGTTGCGATGTGTAATTAGACAATTTTGGGCCCCTCTTTGGGTTGGGGACTCTGGGCCCTATAATATAATCGATATAATTCAATACTTTGTTTTAAATGTCAATTTTTTCCAATAGAAATTCGCCAATTTCGGGCCTCCTGTTTCGGTCGGGGCCCTGGGCCCTGTTGGCCCATTTGTGAAAACGGCACTGCCGATACCTTGACCCCTGTCCATAATATGCTCGGATTCGATAAGACTTGCCCAAACACACACTCTCACCCTGAAAATGCGACCACTCAAGATGTGGGAAAAAGGAAAAGGGCTAAAAATGCGTACAAACAGGGTGTTCGTAAGTTGACTACGTATGATACAGTACAGTCCACTAACCGAAAAAGTCCTTCCAAAAAAAGGCCTCATGTTTAGCCTTTTCCAAAATTTCGCGAATCTCCTATTGAGCAATATGGATGAAACTTGATATTTAGCGTTATGGAATATTAGGTGTGCACTTCTGTGTTTTTTCCACCAAAATCCGAGAGGGTCGAGCAACATTTCGGCCAACTTGATTCAGAATGTACCCAATATTTCGATGACTTTGATTCTTTGACAGCCACAAAATTCAGAGAGAATGAAATGTCATTATGAGTTACAAGTGACCTAAGGAACATGCAAATAGCAATTAATTTCTAAGGACAAAAATGCTGATTTTTGTTCCATAGTGTAATATTATAAATGCCTCCTGTCGGGAATGAAAAAACCTAATTAATAAAGATGCTACGTGTGCAAGAGGAGCCATGACATTGCAATAGTAGGGGCTAGATGCCCCAACACCATATTTGTGCGCATTTATAGCCCTTTTCCTCTTTTCCATATCTCGACTGTGCAAGTGAAATCGGGACCTATACTGGCGCGTCTCATTGACTGCTTTGTATTTATACATGTTTGGAGTCTAGGGCCTATAACTTTATTCCACAATGGTAACTGAGATTCGCAGAGAACATATTGATGATATGCGTATGAATTTATTTTTACCTTACTGTACAGTGTACAAGTGTAGATGATGTCTCAAAATGATTGGAAAAACATTCAGACATGTTTAAAGGAATTTGTTTATTTATTTATTTATTTATTTAATTTAACCAAAACTGCAAACATCGCTAATATGAAATGTGGTCGTATATTTGTGAAGTCTGCAAGTTTTTTTAGAAAATTCAAGAATAATTAATTTCCAATTGTAACTTCATTATATGCCTTAGACGGCTAACTTGCCAACCATTCCCAACTATGAAGCCATAATAACAAGTGCGTTTGTGACTTCGATGCCAAAGGTCAATAGTAATTATTGTTTAGGTTACGTGTTTTTTATGTCGTTATAAGAAGGGGCCTCTAACATGACTCCTGCCCCGGGCCTCATACAAGCACTGCTGGGGGCCTGGGGCCTGCCGATTATTAAAAATAATTATTCGCTTACATCGTTGAAGGGAAAGATTTGAACTTCCAAGTAATACCTAATAACCTTGTAAATGTATTTTAAGTAATGGACAAATGTTGGCCGGAAAATGTTTGTTCCTTATTATTACTTTTAATGTGTCAATCATCTTGTTCTTTAAGTATTGACCTCATTGAGCTATTTAATTTGTTTTCACTCAATTTCTGACAACCTGAGGATTATGCTAGGTTGTCATCGGACAAGTTCTCAATAGTTCGTTCCGATAAGACCAGGCTAGGTTTTTTTTAGTATTCCATATCACGTTCCCGCCTGCGCTGTGCTCTACTTGCCCCGCAGGATATAATCTCTGAAACGATTTTTTTTCTTCACTATAGATGACCTTTGATGTTTCTGCACTCCCACTTTAGTTGACGCTTGCAACATGAAAACAATACACCAGACAATATTTGATAAGATTGGAAAGTAGTAGGCGCATACAAGTTTCTGGTGTAATAAATGCAGGTGGAATTGTGATTTCTGCCTGTCGGAAGATTAGACGTAATGAGAAATTCCTCCGAGGATAATCAGGTAAGCCCTCACATTATTATGTACACTACATTGAACATTTTTCAGAGGTCTTATGGGTATAACTTACGTTATAGAGTCAGAGTGAATCCAAAAGCGTAAAATCTCCAACAACAAACTGAACATGCACGTTACATGGTAACCGTGACAACAATAAAATATGACATTAACATAATGAAAATACAGCCAGTTTTCACAGAACACCAATCAAATCCCTAAATGAACATACTGGTATGTCTAATCTAGATGATTGTAAGACTTACCATTTATCAAGAATGCGGGTGTAAGTGACATATTATTATTAAACTTCAAGTTCACATGAGACCTTTTAAAATGTAGAGAAAATAATTCATTTATCCACCACTATACAGACTCATGAATTGGGGGTGCCTTTAGGCCACTGGAGTGACATTGTGTCATAGCAGGACACTATTTTCAATGCATGAGGACAGCTGCTGGGCAATTCCACGTGAACGTGATCACCTTTTGCACGAAAAAATTTGCCCGTCGATGAGTGTGAGATATGTTTAGGTCCAGTACCCTGCATTAATGGCAATGCACAGACACCGCCATCTGGCGGGAACGAGCGAAAGTAGATGAAGTTGGCTGCGTCCAAAATACTTGGGACGGCTCAAGGCTTCTCACGAGTCCGCTCAAGGCTGCTCAAGACATCGCGGTGGATTAACAGGCATTCACGTGGTACGTGTAATAATTGGTTCACAACCTCAATACATTGATAGGAATCGCAATGGCCTTATAATTCATCCCACAGATATATCTGTGATCCGCTGCGATCCATCTTTGTAGCAAGCGTTTGAATCAACCGCGATATCTTGAGCTGTCCAAGTATTTTGGACGCAGTCCACCGACACCTAATTCCGCTCGTTCTTGGACAGGTGGCGATGTCTGTGCATGGCCATTAATGCAGGGTACTGTCCAGGTCACGTTCGGACCTTTCCCACAAGGATTTGGTCCGCTGATGCGTGGTTGCCTATCTACAGGCGCTAATTGCACTTGGATCACAGTTAGAGGCGCCCCCCTATTACATTTACATCACAACGTAAATGCATGATGTAATACATGTTTCATGTGTGCAATTGTCTCCTCTTTCCGACAAAAATAGTCACTTCACGATAGCTGTGCAAATTCATGTCACAAATCGACATTTTTGCAAACAAATGACATCTTCAAAAAAGTGCCAAAGTCAAATGTCATCACATTGATATCAAAATACACCTCACAGTGTCCTCTATCCTCTATCAGTGGTACAAACGGAATTGTGGAATACGAAATGGTTACGGAGCTACAGGTACTGACGTGGAGCGCTGCGCTGGTGGCCACGCCCGCAGAATGAAAAGGAGCGGCCCACCTAGGTCCGTCTTCATGTCTCAGGTAGTGTACGCTTGTCATTTGTGTTTAATTCGCTTAAGAAAATAGTTCCAAAAAATTTACCATAGAATAGTAAGAATACATGAAAATTCCCTGGTCATGTTCAACATGAGCTGCGGGGTCGCCGGGGGTCTCATGTCCGCCTGGGCTGGGTCCGTGCGCATGTCGGCACACTCGGAAACGAGTTGGCGGACCAGGCGGCTAAAGCGGCGACGGAGCGGCAGACTGGCCACCTCTATTTGGGAGAGCACCATCGGAGCATCGCTGCACGTTGGCATCTGGAGGGCCTGCGGCTTTGGAAGGAGGATTGGGAGCGGGAAGGTAGTACGTGGACGAGGGAGTTTCTCCCGAACGAGGTCGTCGGCCACACCTGGAGAGGACACGTCGCCCAGATTCTTGTGAACCACGGCCCCTTCCGGGCCTACTTGGAGAGGTTTCATCTGCTGTCGGACGGGTGCGGTGAGGGTTGTCAGGACGCATCGCACGTCCTGCTGGACTGTCTGCTACCGGAGGTGGAGCAGGCGCGGGCGGCCCTTTTGAGGGACGCAGTTTGCAGCGGGTGCGGCTGGCCTTGCTCCGGGGAGGTGCTGTTGTCTTGTCTGCCGGAGGAGTTCAACAGGTTCTGCCTGGCAGTCATTCGACACTTGGCGAGTGTCAACGACGGCAGAGTGGGTGTTGCCGGTGGTCGTCGCGGCGGTCGTCGCGGGGAACACCGGGGACGATGAAAGTTACGCGGGTCGGAGCCGAGGATAGAGTAGGAGGAGGAGTGAGACACAGAGGCGACGACAGAGTGCGGCTGGGGTCCCACAGGTGGGACATGACGGGGGTCCGGAGCGGGCCCCGATTTCTCCGACGGGACCTTTCCCTTTGGGGCTCGACGGAGGCCTGGGTGACCAGGCAGAAGTCGAGAGGCCTGTCGGACGGGATTGGGGCGAGCTCCGGACCTTGCGGGTTCGGGACTCGATCGTGGGACGGGCGGCTCCTCTGGGTGTCGTCCCGATGGTCGAGTCTCGACCCTATGACGGCTTGGGTTCGATTCGGAAGCGAACGGGTGGTCCTCACCTGGCGGACCACGATGAAAGGGACTTAGAGTGATGATATAGGCCCTACGTGGGGCCCGGGGTTTAGGGACCTACATGGTCTGGAATAACCCCGTTAATATCTGACTAAGGTCATGTTCAACAAAGTTTCAATTTTCACAAGTGTCAAGTGTGTGTTACGAAAAATATGCTTGATTATTTAGAATAGAGAAACATGTAGCCTACTTTTATTTTTATGTTCATTCCTCTATTCGTTCCTAGTCACAGTCCAAATGAATGTTCACTGTTGAGACCTGTACGGAATTCCTTGCGACTCCATATGGGCCCCTTGCTTTCACTATAAATGGAATATACAGGGTGTATCTGAACTCAGTGCCCCGACTTATATGACTGCCTTCCTAGCCACCAGAGGATCGATTTAAGTATAGGAGTCATTATGTCTGGCCGCAGCATTACTGAGATAATTGGCCGCAAACATGTAGTACAAAATATCCTGTCGGTTAGGCCACCCATCGAACCCTCCCCCAGTCAGAAGGCTCTGGAAGGTCTGGGGGCCGGACTTTGGTGGTTTGTTGCCCACAGGTGGTAAGGCCTCTTTGGCTAGTTACACCAGAAAATTCTATTTAGAAGTCAGAAGGAGCGGGGAGGTGTAGATGGCCGAGATGGTAACGTCTCGGCTTGCTGAGTGAAAGGCCCCAGGTTCGATCCCCGCCTGGGGAACTTTCCTTTCACCTGCGTCAGGAGGGTCTCTGGCACCAAGGAGGTGTCTGGCAACCTAACCTCCTGGGGAACAGCACAATCATGACCCCTTTACCGACATTGCACTTGCACCAATGTTCCCTCCCCAAAAATCCCTATATCCTTACCTCATGTCCTTTCAACCTTGCACCGGAGTTAGAAGAAAAAAAATCAGAAAATTGCAGGAAAAATGGTGGTATTCCACCCCCCTATAAGGGCCTATGGCCCTGTCACGGGGTAACGCAAAAAAAAAGTCAGAAGGAGCGATTAGATAAAAATCGCTAAAGAGTGTATCTCAGTAATGAGGCTGCCCAGACATAATGACTCCTTTACATAAGTTGATCCTCTGGTTGCTAGGAAGGCAGTCATATACGTCGGGGCACTGACTGTGAGTTCAGACACACCCTGTATATTGCACTCCTGCACCCCTCCACGTCAGTGACTATAGCTCCGTAACCCTTGCGTATGCCAAAATTCCGTTTGTATGGCTGATAGAGGACAATATGAGGAATTTTTTGATATCATTGTGATGACTGATGGTATTTAACTTTGGCTGTCGTTTCGAAAATTTAATTTGTTTGCAAAATTCTCGCTCTTTGCCATGAATTTGCACATCTGTCAGGAAGTTAGCATTTTTGTCGAAAAGAGGAGACAATTTCACACGTGAAACTTGTATCATATCAGGGTCATTCCAGCTCAACTGAGTCAAAGTGTTGCTCGACCATCTCCGATTTTTCTGAAAAAAATCATGATTGTACACACCTTGGATCTAATGCGAAATATCAAATTTCAGCCCTATTGCGCAACACCGGTGGGAGGGGGGCACTCCCAAAATTTGGGTCGGCCGGGAAATCAGCTCTTCTTCGGCGAATTATTTCGGGGTGTGGGAGTCGTTCAAACCCATCAAACCTATATATCAGAAGAAAGAGGACGACGAGGACAATGCGGCCATGGAAGTGGTTTCACATGCAAATGTAACCAGAAAAAAACCAGGCTGTCTTTACATCGGTCCAATTTCCAAATATTTGGTCCTCCGAAAATTAGTGATGGAATTGCGCCACACATTTCATATTTAGTGACACGAATATACGTAGATCCACACAAGTTGCAATGTGTCAAGGTTGAAGATTGAGTCATGCATATTTCTGGAGAAAAAAAATCGGAAACTTTGGATTTTTGGTCAATTTCGAGACATTTGGCCCCGGTTTTCGCTCTGTGGCACTTGTAGTATGTGACCGACATATATATCACTGGAATCCTCGCTTCATGTCCAACGAAATGATATATGTCCCATTGCGCTCATTCCACGAACAACGCCACGGCGATTTTTTTTAAAGGGTGTTGCGTGGAGCTTCGAATTGGCATAAATATGTACATATGACTGGAGCGAGCAGGCATTGCAGGATGTAACTCCACTCTGGTTCCCTTCAGATGGATTGCCAGCTATAAAAAAATATTAAACGAAAGATTTGAGACTGCTGCTGCCATTCCTGGGACAAGGAAGTGGCACCGCTTTGTCCCAGTGGATGAAAACAGGCTCAAGGCATAATATCATCTGTCGACCGGCACAGAGTGGAAAATGGTTAGCTCGGCTAAAAAAGGTGAAGTATTATTTTCACACTAATTAATCTGCAATATTGCAATAGCTTACTTCAAAACACTTTAATTTTGCTTCAAAATTTATTTCTACCTGTTGCATAGGAGATTGCACTAAATACTTCACAGGCAATTTCTTTGAAAACCAACCTTATTAATAAATTATGGGGCATTCTACGTTAGTGGATTGCAACTTGTGTGGATCTATATTCGTGTCACTAAATATGAAATGTGTGGCGCAATTCCATCACTAATTTTCGGAGGACCAAATATTTGGAAATTGGACCGATATATTCACAATGATTCCTACTAGGAATCTCTCTCAAGCGGCCGTGGGTGGACCGCTCCTTTTCATTGTGGAGGCTTGGCCACCAGCGCAGCGCTCCACGTCAGTACCTATAGCTCCGTAACCATTGCGTATTCCAAAATTCCGTTTGTACCACTGATAGAGCATAGAGGACACTGTGAGGTGTATTTTGATATCAATGTGATGATATTTGACTTAGGAACTTTTTTGAAAATGTCATTTGTTTGCAAAAATGTCGATTTGTGACATGAATTTGCACAGCTATCGTGAAGTGACTATTTTTGTCGGAAAGAGGAGACAATTTCACACATGAAACATGTATTACATCATGCATTTACGTTGTCATGTAAATGTAATGGGGGGCGCCTCTAACTAGTTCGTGCGCTGCCGCTGCGACAATTCTTGTTGGACAGCAGTACCTGCTGTCCAACAAGAATTGTCGCAGCGCCCCCATGATTACCAACATTCTAAACCAAGACACCTACTACTGTACTTTCATGTTAATAAGCTACATTGCAATACTAGCCTACTGAAATAACAGAACATTGCTTTGAATAGACTAATTCTGGTTGGCCTATCTTGCAGAAAAACTGTTACAGTTAATCTGGAAATATTTAGCTTCTGGCTATCTTAATTAGTTCAACGGGAACAGTAATTACAATGGGATTGCATATAGTGTTTTATTCCAATCACTAGTGTTATCTCTGTACTTACAATGACAGCAAGACAATCTCAATCACTTGTGGATAAGCAAATGATGCGATAAGGAGCCTAATATTTATTTCGAAGCCGTAGTGGAGGCATTGTCTGTTGAGAGCAGCTAACAAAATGGACACAATGAATAGACCAACAGGAATTTACCAGGTAGGTTTTTAAAATAATACTAGGAAAACCCTCGATCCGCTCGCATTTTCCTAGGACGCAGGCCTAGAAAACCACTCGCTTCGCTCGCTCTTTTCTAGACCTGCGGCCTGGGGTAGGCCTACCTATTCGGTGCACCATATCGCCGGGGTAGGGTGTAACGTTAACCTTCCAGCAGTCTTCGAATGTCCCAATTAGTGAGAACATGTCATTCGTGTGTCTGTCGTTCCATTACTGACTCAGTGAACAACTTCACAGTAGTGCCAACTGGGCAACAATACAGAGAAGGAATGGACAGTTTCCCCGGCAACTCACCAGAGGTGTTGTTTACACCCCATGGCGCATGTGTTGAAAGAGGGCCAATCGGAACGTGGCAGTAACGACAATATGGGGGCGCACCAATCAGACTACTTATACAAACACCGCAAGGATTTTAATATTATAGACACTACATATTTTAGCATGAGGGACCATCCATGAAAACTTTAAAAGTTTTCGTCCACTTAACCCAGATATGCCGAGTGTCCCCTATAGGGGACACCTGCACAGTTGTTACATTTTAATTTTTTGCGCAGGTTCTTCTGCTGCTAAAGAGCTGGCAGTAGTGACGGGGGCTTCAGGAGAGTCCCGGCTAACGATACAAGTTCAAACCTGCTCAATATTGCTTCAGATTTTTAAGATACAGGTGTTTGAATTTTAACTCAGGGAATAATGGCTGCACCTCCACGTTCCGAAGACGATTAGTAATTAATTCTTCGAATGTTGATTAGCATTATGAGTTATTTTTTGTTTGTAATACTTAGAAAACTTATGAATGATGATGTCGATGTGGAAATATAGGCATATTTTTTACTTCCCTTGTCTGAGGGTGGCTTTGAAACCGAGTGTCCCCTATGAGGGACACTCGGCAAATGCACCACATGTGGACTAGCAAGTCAAGTACCGGTACAGGATTAGTCTAAGTTCTAAACTGAGTCACAACTAATTTATATCTCTTATTTGCAGATTGAATTGTCAGGAAGGAATAATGAGAGCCCGCCTTCTCAAGAGTCGGCATCATCAATCGCAAGCCATGGACTTACGATGGTTACTGCGGCCACTTTTGTCGCTGGAGATATGGTGGGCAGTGGAGTCCTGACACTTCCGAAGGCAGTGGTTGACATTGGTAGAAAATTTATTCTTTATGTGAAGAGCTTAAAATAATATAAATACTGGGAATTCAGTGGTGTTATTCCGAAGTGGGATTGGGTGATTAGATATAGGCTACAGTAATATGGCAATGGCTTTTTCAGGGGCCTACATCAGGGCCACCTAGAGACAAGGCCCGGGTGCCGGAATCATGACGTCACGCTAGGGGGCGAGCTCCTCCGTAAGCGGACTATGGCGCCCCGGCCTTGTCTCTAAAAAGAATGCAATGACACATCATCAATAATATTGCTAGGAACATTTTTTGCCAAATCAACCTCGTTATGTCACCCTGTTCCTTTCACATTATTATTAAACCATGTGCATCTTTACAGGATGGATTGGAATTCCCCTGATGGTAATATTGGGTGCAGCAGCCGGTTACAGCGGGACACGTCTGGCTACCTGCTGGACCATTCTAGAAGAGCGGTATCCCGAATGCAAAGGCCAAATCAGAGACCCATATCCGACCATAGGAATGAAGGCCTTTGGAGCCTGGGCACGGATCCTGATACGAGTCAGCATCTATCTGACGCTCTTCGGTATCGCTGTCGTGTTTCTTCTTCTGGTAGCCTCAATGGTGCAGGACGTGGTCAGCGACTTGTCCAGTTGGAGGAAACTATCATACTGTCACTGGTCACTAATAATAGGTGCTGCCCTCTGTCCGGTGACATGGTTGGGGACACCAAAAGACTTCTGGGTGGCTGCTGTTGGTGCTCTGGCTACAATGGCCCTCACGTGTGTCTTCCTCATGACTCAAATAATTATGTACAGAGAGGAGACTCTACCTTATGCAACACATGATGCTCCAACACCCACAAATTCCTTGCTTGCTTTTGGCACCATATTGTTCAGTTTTGGAGGTGCTTCGTCTTTTCCGACCATCCAGAATGACATGAAGGACAGAAGCCAGTTCAAAAAAAGCGTTATAGTAGCTTTCATAGGTAAGGGTTGCGAAATATTTTATAATACTTATAATGTACTGTATAATATTCTAGATGCCGTGTGGAACAAAAGTCACTTTACATCTGTATCTGTGGAAATTCCGAGGACACTCAAAACTATATCACCCCACCATCAAGTGTTACAGGCAGTTATACAGTACCGGTACACTCCGATAGAAAGATTCTATTTTAACATTTTTCAATGTCACATACGGTACTTGTATAACTTTATGCCATATTTTAAACTTTAAAAAACAAGAAGAATGAATGTGAGGGGCTGATATATTTCTTCGCATGGGTTGACTGGATTTTATCATCTTTCCTCCCACTGCACTGCACTGTACAAAAATCGCTTTTCCTCATCCCTCGTTGATTGGTCATAATTACTGATGTAGTGCACCCGTATATGGTTTATTGGATCCATAACACCTCCCCATATATGAACCACCCACCCAGATGCGAGATTTTCACAGATACGGATTTGAGTAGTGTGTGTTCCACCTGGTATAACTTACTTTATTTGGCATTCTTCTCGACTTGACACACTTGCCTCTATCCACATATAGTTATCAATCTCTTGTACCTGATGGTGTGCATCCCAGGATACGCGCTTATTGGCGATGGTACGAAAGATAATGTAATGGATGGAATTCATCAAGGACCTTTGGTGATAACGTCACGCATTTTGGTCCTCACTCATCTTGTGCTTACCTACGTCGTGGTCGTAAACCCCATATGTCAAGATCTGGAGGAATTTTTTAAAATACCGCCAGGTAAGGTTCCATTAAAATCTGCACTACGCGGCATTTGTGAATAAACATGGACACTACTTAAGTGGGCGTCAGCAGTAACTAGCCTTGCCAAGGCACCAGCAAGTGGCGAATAATTAATTATTATAAGTATTGGCGGCAGCACGACTATTTTCTCCTTCCACTCATAAACGTCCTGCCAATTTTACACCTCAAAATATATCTCACTACGGTATACCTTTAAATTCCTCCATTTGTACTTTTGTACCATGGTTGGAATATAAGTTATGGTCATAGAAAACTCAGGTGTTGCAATTAAGCCATTAATTATTATGGTCAGCCTTTGTATTTTAAAATATTATATTGTAGTGACAACCAACCAACTAGCAAACCGAATGAATTGCTACAAACTCAGTAAACATTATTATTTCAGTGTTTGGCTGGAGGAGAATGGCTTGTCGGACATCATTAATGGTCAGCATAACTTTTGTGGCAGAATCAATTCCACACTTCAGCAAAATTCTGTCCCTAGTGGGTGCTTCAACAATTACTTTACTCACTTTTGTGCTTCCTCCTATCCTATACATCAGGCTTTGCAATCAGGAAGGTCCTAATTGGCCATCAAGGTTGGTTGAAAATGCGAGTTTTACTGAGATGGTGATGTTTAAGCACATATTTTACTTTCAGAAATATATCTCTACACGTGAAAGTGTTTCTATACGAAATGGTTGCAGTTGGAATTTTTGGAGGAATTTTGTCCACTTACAGCGCCGTGTCAGACATGTTCAATGGTCCTACCTTTGTACCACCTTGTTATTTGTAATTTATTTGTGTTGATAATAATTGTACTTTTCTTATTAAATTACAATTTTATTTGAAAAATTAACTTGATATGTCTTTATCTTTATATTTTGCTAAAGAATCCCACAGTCATGTTAATGCAGTATCACTATTATTGTGCATATTTTGAATTCAAATATTTAATTATGCTATTTGTATGTTTTGTTGTCCTGTGAACATGTCGGCCTTGTTTAAACATAATTACACGGTATAGTAGATACAGATCATACCACTTGTATTTTAAATTCAATTATGGGAAATGGTTCAATAAACTGCTTGGGAGGGGTGCAAATAAGATACGCGGAGAAATAATAATTACTTCGAGTTACTCGATGATGAGTTTGCATTTCGCAAGGTAGACAGAAAGTTTCCACTCATGAGAATGTACGACAGGAAATAATTTTAAGATATTAGTGTGGCTCTTTTTAAAAACACTAGAATCAGGTTGCACCACGCACCTCATCTGGCACTATCCATTCCGCGTTAAAACTCCTGAAAAATAACAGGGAATCTTGAGGGTAGCGGCCCCATGCTCATCTCCATGGGTTCTAATATCCCCTGTAATGGCTGTAAACAATATTAAAGATATCGATGACCTACCCAAAGGCTCAATTTTCAACCTCTTCAATCTTTTTGACAACGTTGTGAAGAGGATTAACCTGTGTATTGACTCCTCCCAACCCCCCTTTTCCTGACCCAGGTCTCCCTCTGTTTCCATTTCACTCTTCTCAAATAACGGCTGCAAACTTACTAACAAGTAAGTAGACCTGTGCTGCACTAAAATCACCCTAAAGTGTTTTTGAAATTGTAAGTAATTTTTGGTTGTTGTATGTAAAACCTATCATTTAATTTCCCNTCCCCCCCCCCCCCCTTGTGTACCCAGAGCTGTCCCCCCAAAAGGGTTCCGCCCTACAACGGGGTAACTTAAATTAATAAATAAGTATCAAAGATATCAACATGATTATTTATTTCTCCGAATCTACATAAATATATATTCATATCACTTAAACAAGGGAAGGTGAAGTGGCGCTGCGGTAACGCACGCGCCCACGGATGGAAGGGTCCCGGGTTCGATCCCAAGCCCGGGCATTCCCCCCTTTCATCTCGTGCGGAGTTCGGGGTCATCTCAGGCTTCGTCTAGGGTGGGATTTCCGATAGACGAACCATCCGGGGGAGCTCACAAAATGACCATAGTGCCGACATTGCACTTGCACATTGCACATCCTCTCCCAGTCACCCTGCCCTTGGACCAAGGGCCACTCTACGTTGTCAAATTCATGTACCACCTTGACAAAATAAAGGTCCTGCCAAGACCTCTGTTGAGGTACGGCATTACACCCATCATTATTATTATATCACTTCAACATTTAGGCCTATAAGGGACGTGTGCATCAGTCATTTCCACTTGGGACAATCTTAAATTATCGTGTTCATTTAGTTAATACCTTCACATACATGGCTGAATAATTTTTTGAGGATGGTAGAGGCAACCTATGTAATTTGAAATATGTTAATCAATTGATTTAATTGTTTACTGAATAGATGCCAACTTTCAATCTCACAATGTTTAATCCACCTCACAAGCCGAGACGGAGCAATATTACCTGACATTTAACATTATTTTTGTCTATTATTAACGGGTTTAAATAAACCACATCTGGTGACTCTGGAGTTTATTGTGCTCCTTTTATGGCTTATGTAAGCTGATTTTGGGTGCTGAAGTCGCAATATCCGTGGGGCTTAACGTCGGCCTATTTCTGCTGCAAAGGCTAAACACCGACGCCAGGGGATGGTCCTCCTACTGAAAATTTGGCCACTCTGGGGATCTTGAACGTGCACTCGCGCAATATCACAAGCACACGGGACCGAAGGAAGGCCCACTCTCACTTTTCTACCACCCGGAGAAAAGTCACCGACCTCGGCCGGGTTCGAACCCTGCTGAAGTCGCAATGTGTCGACAATGCGAAAAACACTATTTAAAAATAAATACCAAAGGTATAGCGGTATTGCTTATGCAAGTGTGAGATGAATATTCTGTATTTAGTTACACGTCTCACAAAGTCAACCTATGCTGTAGGCCTAGATGACATATAGCTAATGGTACGTCTAGACTCTACCATGGTCTTAGATGCTCTATAGACTGCGCTGAGTGCAATCAGTGGTAGGTCATCCGAGTCTATGATCTGGGCACTCCAGCCTTGTGGTGATTCTCTTCAGCTTATTCCAGCATTCCAGATGGATGAGATGACCAAAATTCAGAACGGCCACGTTCTGACGAGAAATGTGCATGCTGTCTATAGACACAATAGGCACACAGTCTTGGACACATTCTCCACACACTGAAAACTAAGTGTTATGTCACACTGTCACACCTTTGAGAAATCAGTCTGCACCTATGGTCTACCATCACAATGGGCAGGCACACGTCGCAGTTAGAGGGCAGTGGAAGACGTTCTCTCGACGCGTTACGTGTATTGTTAACCAATAAAAATCCTCATCCTGCAGGGCACTTTCGGTAGTGCAAACCAGGCCTTAGCGTTAGAATGCGACACAGAAGTAATGTTTATCACATAATTTATATTATACTATAATTCCGGAAGGTGAGGAAAATAACAATGCTGATTCTTAAATAAGGACGCGAATAAATTCCCGCCGTCTCTGGAACCGTGTGAGTAGTAAAATGTCAATAAAACTACAGTGAATGTCGAAGGTAACATGGCAACAAGCAAGCAAATTTCACAATTTAAGAGGGCCCCCTCATGTATGTAGTAAACAAGTGCTGGTGTTTTTTTCATGTCATGGGTCTCGGCCATGACGAGACAATGAGCTATTTATCATGCACAAGAATGTTCGCATCCCATCACGCATGGAGAAGGTCTTCTCTGTGTACTGTATATACAACTCACCAAGGAAACCACCTCCGAATCACTGACCCATCACTTACCGGCGGTGTGTCAAGCAGCTGCAGTCAGCATTAATTTTGATACTCGCTTCTGGTAATGAGTATAAGTGGTGCTCACTGTGTCACGTCACATCGTAAAACGTAAAGGATGGGTCAGTGGTGCAGAAGTATGGCCCGTAATGTTACTGAATGGGAAAGGGAGCATATAGAAATGGGATTTACTTGATGAGATTATCGGTGGATTGACAGCCGATCCATAGCCTATATACGGTACACATGGCACATACAGTAATTAATTATGATCATGTGCTACTGACAGTGACAGCCATGCTTCTTAATTGCTACATAAATGAATCATTACCATCTTGCAGCCGTTATTACCACCTCAGTTATTATCACCACCTCAGTTGGCTATATCTCGTAAGGAAGTATACCTCGAGCGAGGTGATATTCAACAACTGAAGCTCTCGTAGCAGGAACGAAGATATCCCATGTCCATCTAATAGTTATCCGGATCTAACTGCTCCATTTTTTTTTTACTTGGACTACATTATTTATTACAAAGCTTGTCCTATACGATATGGGGATATTAACGCGTACTCCACCTGGTACTAATACTGTATATAGTATAGTATAGGACATAACTATGCACCTCGTTGTCATCATAAATACTCCCACAATGATGCAGCGTGCAGTCTATCAGACCAATTTTGAGACACAATGTGTAATAACTTACATTTGCTTTGAAAATAGGACTTAAAGATTACGGTTTACTGTTCCATAATGTAAATGGGTCACAACTATTGCCTACATTAAAATTGGCTTTCGAAAATTGTTATAATAAAACTGTATATCGGAATACCTTTCATGTAGTTCCCCCAACGCAACGCAACGTGGCCTGTGGCCCCACAAACGTGGTATGTAAAATAAAATATAAAATACTTTATTATGTCGTAATAGGCTTATCAGAACTAAATGGGTTAACGACACTGCAGTGACTAGGGTTTATCGGGAAGATTTGTGACGTTTCAGTCTAGAATATATAGATATCACTCGTGTCGACTTTTTTAGAGTAGCTTTCATGATTAAGAATACTGGTATACGGACTTACTTCAAAATGTATTGTCAGACATATTTTACAGTGACTGCCACCATTGTTTTGTGAGGTATAACATTTCTTTCAGGTTACAAATCCCACAAATCGTGTCTCATTTACAATGTATTGCTAGAGGTAGCAATACGACATAGGAGGTCGTGTCACCAACAGTCTACCAAGACACCTACTACTGTACTTTCATGTTAATAAGCTTCATTGCAATACTAGCCTACTGAAATAACAGAACATTGCTTTGAATAGACTAATTCTGGTTGGCCTATCTTGCAGAAAACTGTTACAGTTAATCTGGAAATATCAGTTTAGCTTCTGGCTATCTTAATTAGTTCAATGGGAACAGTAATTACAATTTGATTGCACAGTGTTTTATTCCAATCACTAGTGTTATCTCTGTACTTACAATGACAGCAAGAAAATCTCAATCACTTGTGGATAAGCAAATGATGCGATAAGGAGCCTAATATTTATTTCGAAGGGGTAGTGGAGGCATTGTCTGTTGAGAGCAGCTAACAAAATGGACACAATGAATAGACCAACAGGAATTTACCAGGTAGGTTTTTTAAATAATATACTACATATTTTATAGCATGAGGGACCATCCCATGAAAACTTTAAAAGTTTTCGTCCACTTAAGTGGTGCTGTCTAAACGACGAGACGTCTTAAGTAGCCTACATTCAACACATATTTTAAAACTATAGTGCGGGTTTTTATAGTCATCATCCCAAGTCTCTGCTTGCAACCTGCTTCCGGAATACTCTCATGAGCGTATGGGTTGCCAAGGTTATTAGTTGTTGACAGCTGTAGCCTACTGCTAACAGGGATAGAATCGAACAACCGACCCATATTCTCGTGACGGCAGCAATAACTTAGTAGCCTACATTATTATGTGAGTGGATCCCCTTTTAAAATGTTTAGTAACAACCTCTAAAGCCATTCCCTGTCAAGGTTATCATGCAACGATAGCACATACACACAGTACGTCACATTTTGTTGCATTTTTGGTAATATTTTTTGTAGTGGTGCTGTAAATATGGTGATTAAAAATATCCCTCCGAAAATGGGAGCCGGAGTGGCGCTGCGGTAATGTATGCGCCTACGGATGGAAGGGTCCCGGGTTCGATCCCAGCCGGGGATCTCGCCCCCTCATCTCGCGCAGAGTTGGGCGGTCTCTGGCTTCGTCTCGCGTTGAATCTCCCCTGACTAATCCACCCGGGGAGTTCACAAAATGTATCGTTTGACACATTGCACTATACTATACATTCCATATATCCTCCCAGTCCTGCCTGTGGGCCCGGGCGCTTGGTTCCAGGTTCCAGTCTTGTATCGTATAACGGTATAAATAAAGTTCAGTGCTATATATACAGTACACCTCTTAAGGAGGTCAAGCAAGTTGTTGTTGTTGTTATTATTATTATTATTATTATTATTATTATTATTATTATTATTATTATTATTATTATTAACCCCGTTAGAAGAGGACAGCGCTCTTTTAGGGGGGTGGAACACCACCTTTTTTCAATCTATTTTTGAATATTTTCTTCGAACTCCGTGCAGGGAAGAAAGGGCATGAGGCATGGGGATTTTTGGGGAGGAGATACGGGTGCTAGTGCAATGTCTGAAACTGGGTCATGTGCAGTCTCCCTGGAGGTTAGGTTGCCAGACGCCTCCAAGGCGCGGGTCAGAGACCCTCCTGACGCAGGCGAAAGAGAGCTCCCGGGCGGGGATCGAACCCGGGACCTTCCGATCAGCAAGTCAAGTCGTTACCAACTCGGCCACCATGCCTAAAACGCACTAAAAATATGCAGTTGGTAGTAGGCTAATTAAAATCGTAAAAACTCAACGGATGTTTTTTTTTACATAATGCTCTCACTATATGTATAGTTTTCCTTGTGCACTTACAATGACATGTGATAAATCGAATATGCAAAACCAAAAGATTCGTGAAGCTTTTTGGGACACTCACATATTGCTGTATATGCATTGTTAATATGCAGCAACAATAACAAATGAGAATGAGACTGATACTGCTAAATTTCAATCCATCCGCTGATGACGTCACCATTATAATTATGCGCTTTGATAAAATGAGAATCTTCACAAATCACTATCTCACACTGATTTATTCTGCATATGTTGAGAGTGTGTTTATATTTCCTACACAGATTGAAATGTCGGAAAAGTCAGAAGGTAAAAAGTCTTCTGAAAAGCCCGAATTACCAACACCTCCTACTCATGGACTGACGATGATAACTGCTGCCACTTTCGTCGTAGGAGAAATGGTGGGCAGCGGAGCTTTGGCCCTTCCACAAGCTGTAGTCGACATAGGTAAGCATTAGCCTCCATGGCTTGTATATATGTACGAGTATTCTCAATTCACGGGAATTTCGCACAGCTGGCTGAGCTTTTCCTTTCCTAAATTATTGCCGTGATAAAGCTTATCATTTTTTTTCAGGATGGATTGGAATTCCCCTAATGATAATACTCGGTGTATCAGCCGCTTACAGTGGGACACGTCTGGCTACCTGCTGGACCATCCTAGAAGAACGCTTTCCCGAATGCAAAGGTCAGGTCAGAGATCCATATCCGACCATAGGGATGAAGGCCTTTGGAGCTTGGGCACGGATCCTGATACGGGTCAGCATATATATAACGCTCTTCGGAACCTCAGTCGTATTTCTCCTTCTGGTGGCCTCCATGGCCCAAGACTTGGTCAGCAACCTGTTCGGTTGGGACCTGTCCTACTGCAGATGGTCACTCATTATAGGGGCTATCATGTGTCCGGTCACATGGCTGGGGTCGCCAAAAGACTTTTGGTTGGCTGCTGTTGGGGCACTGATGACCATTGCGCTCACATGTACATTCAGCATGATCCAAATGGCTATGTACGCCCAAGAAACTCTGCCGACAGCTACACATGGATCTCCGACTCTCAGCGGTTTCTTTTTGGCTTTTGGTACTATACTTTTCAGCTTCGGAGGAGCATCCACTTTTCCGACAGTTCAGAACGACATGAGGGACAGGGGTCAGTTCAAGAAGAGTGTGATTGTTGCTTTTATAGGTACGGTGCCTTGTGTTATACTTTATTGACGTCACAATCTATTGATTAGCGTTAAACCTGTAAGAGATTGAACTCAGCACATTAAGTAGAAGTATTAAATAAAATGTCTAGTGTGTTCTTGCAACTCATTCTGAAATGTTTTATTTTGCAGTTATCATCATTTTGTACATGACGGTGTCCGTACCAGGCTATGCGCTTATAGGCGATCGCACACCCGATAATATCTTGGATGGAATGCATCAAGGACCATTGGTGACAGCATCACGTGCTTTAGTGACATTGCATTTAATTCTCGCGTACATAATTGTAATTAATCCCGTATGTCAAGACGTTGAAGAATTTCTTAACATACCTCCAAGTAAATAATTTTTCTGCATATTTTGCATTTTTACAAGAAATAATTAATGCATTGCACGTTCTTTTGCAGTATTTGGTTGGAAACGAGCAGCTTCACGTACATTTATAATGATTTGCATCACTTTTGTGGGTCAATCTATTCCACACTTCAGCAAAATCCTTTCATTGGTGGGTGCCTCAACAATAACATTGCTTACTTTCGTACTTCCTCCAATACTGTACATTCGGCTATGTGGTCAAACTGATCCAGCCTGGCCAACAAGGTAAAATTACTCTTCAAACACGTTATACACGTAGTTGTACGTGAAGATGCCGGCGCCGGAAGTAATTTTTTTATTTTCATTTCCAGAACTATACCACTTCATACAAAGGTATTTCTCGTGGAACTGGTAATTGTTGGAGTCTTGGGAGGCAGTTTGTCCACGTACAGCGCCATTTCAGCCATGTTCAGTGGGCCTACTTTTGTACCACCATGTTATGTGTAACTGAGCAATTTGCAAATCTGTGCAATACTCACGAGTCGGTTCGTTATATTGCCGTATTCGGCCTACATACCGGGGTGTAACACAAAAAGGACGAGCAGGCCTATACCCACAGCAAAACGAAGGGAAAATCCCTCCGTGAATAAGATGTGCATTTCTCACGTCCTCATTTGCAGGGTTTGGCTCTGAACGTAGGTGCAGAGTGTGTAACACGTGATATCTCATTTATGTAATTATAGGTCATTAGTTTTGAATAACCATAGTCACTCTATATGTACTAATCTGTTATATGTGCGTTTCAGAATCATTGTACTGAATAGGCGTGGTTCTTGTAAAAGTAGAGTCGTGCAAATAAAGTGCATAAATTTTTTTCTAATCCTTGAGTTCCTTCACTATGCTTCTATCTTTTGTGGAATGTGCCATAGGGCGCACTTCCGTATCACGACCTGTGGCCTGTGACTTTCCATTCCTTTGATAATGACATTTTGCAATGATCTCTACAACAAACACAACAACTGACACAATCAGCATAAAAACCAGGAAAACCAACGGTCCCTTGAGTTGATCTACTTTTAAAGCCATGCTTAGATCCCTTTTGCGGTTGGTAGCTCTGGCAATAATCACCCCTTGATTCAGGGAGTTGCTGTAGAGATCGTTGACGAACCTTTGAAATATTCCGGCATCAAAATTCCTCTGTACAGCCTTGTCAATGATGGGCATGGAGACGCTGTGCTTGCGAAAGAGTGACCCCAAGTATAGCAAGATACTCTTGTCGCTTTGCAACATCATGGGACAATACCCGTCCTCGTAGACATGCAGTTGTGACTGCATCCTGAGGAAGATTTGTATACTGAGACAGGCAAAGTTTTTTTCTATGGTAGTTATGAGGCATGTGTCGACATTGGGCAGGCTCTGCATGTATTCCTCCATGACGGTGTGGTAGGGAGCGTCTGAAAAGGCGACCATCATGGGAAAGAAAGCAGCATGTGTGGAGTTCATGCCCCAGGTCCACTTGCCCACCATGTTGGACAGGTCTTCCATGTCTTTTGGGAGGGTTTCCAGCTGGGGGGACACCAGAAAGGTGATCAGCTTGCAGTCGTAGCCGCAAGTGATGACCATAGCAAATAGCCACCAGAAGATCAGAAACACTCTGGCTACCAGGCCGGCAGGAATCAGAGACGGATTCTCTTCCACCAGTGCGAATGACATGTATCTGAAAAGTGACACAATGGATTTAACCATAACTTTACAAACATAAGGTGTAACTTAATTTTAGCAAAATTAATACCCTTCCTATATGAATCCTGTTTTGCATCAATAATGGCATGTAGGAACACAATTTATTTGGGCTTGAATTTCACAGGTGTGATTCTTATGTAAATTCATTGGACCTTACTGAAAAATCTTCTATTTCATATCTACAATAAACTGTACCATTTCGATACGCGAGAGTTGGAAAAATTAGCGAAAACAAGTGTCGGGGTAAGCTGGCACATATTATACGCATCCAATGAAAGAAACGTATGGTGATAGTGACCAGTCCAGTGCGTGCCTTACCTCAAAGAGTATACGAAAGTGTGCCGAGGAAATGGAGCAGGATGAAACGGATTGATTTTGATCAATCTTCGTGTGCCATGAAGAATGATCCAAAAGATCCCAGCACCAAAGACGCACGCTGCGAAGATAAGGCCCCACATCCCAGTGGTGTACGGTTCCACAGGTGCTGTCCACGTGTAAGAAGGTCTGGGTTGTCTGGTCAGGAAGTTGACCGGCTCCATCAGTAAAGGTCTACTCATGTCGACAGTCTCCATGATGTGGTACAGAAGTGGAGACATAGGCGCGAAGACAGCCTCTCGATGCATGATGTGTCCCACGTGTCCGACCCACGTCCCGTTTGGCAACTGGACATCTGCCAGACCAGATTCGTCCACTTCCAAATGCTTGGCGTAAAAGGTGAAGTTGAGTTTCTGGCCGATGACCACCCAGTTGGAATCTGTTGGGAAGACTGGCCATCTGTTCTCGATGGCTTTAATGGTGTAGTTGTAATCTAGTTCTTCCACATATATCCCCAAGAAATGTGTTCCGCCCATGTCTTCTGTCCAGTTCGGGTATAGGACTTCTTCTACGTCTTCGTCCACATTCTCCCCGGTCCATTTCATTTTTCCTTTTGAGATACCAAAATATTGTATAAAATAGGTCATTATCAAAACCGGTCAATATTTATTAACTGAGATTGTCGAGCCAAATGTTTGTTTGGTGTCAAGGAGTTTATCATCATGATGTGATCTAAATAAGGCTTCTGTTACTCTGAGTTCATATTCTCAAAATTTTTACAGACTTCAGACGGTTTTGAGTCTTGCTTGTTTGGAAAATAACACGTGATATAAACTTGTAATCAGTAATCAGTTTTCTACACCCCGCACCACCAAATAGGCAAATTATATCACCGTTGTTGTCATTGTTTACCATCTACATTGTAACTTCTTCAGTAATGACAACAATGGTTACATCATTTGCGTCTATAGGATGACGCGGTGTGTAGCATGAAATTTAGTTTCAGTAACATTATAAGATATATATCCTTTTGCAGCACAGGTAATATTCAAAACAGTAATCGATCAGATGACCAACTTGGTGAAGTGGATCATTCGTCATTATACATGGCTTGGCTCGTATTTTTAACATTCGAAAACCTGAGGCTTTTCAGTGATGAACAGTACTTGTCACTTTGAAACTCTGACCGAGTTTCATCTGATGATAACAAATGTGAACATAGCAAAAGAGGTTGGAAAACAAAGGAGGAACTATACACCGCACCCTCCCTCTCCATAAACAATGCACAACATTCGTACAGCAGTAACCTACACAGACACAAAAATGCTCTCAATCATTAATCTGATCTCACCAAAGGCCTTTCACCAAGGTCGTGGATTGAGGAAAGCTGTTGAATGTTACACGCTATGTGACGGTGGGTGATATCAGATCACTGCCTTAAACTTAAAGCATTTTCTATTGATGGTTCCATGTTTCACACAGTGGCAGGTAAAAGCTGTGTCAGTCCTATTTTGTTTCCCAGCATTCTTTTAGAACTCACAGTCAGCATGAGATATAAAACGTTCACTGAAGGGTTGTTTACCGTAGGTTCATCACTCAGATGTTTGAATTTAAAAATACGGACCCTGATGACTTCTGTTCCAACCCTCGTAGTTAATTGGTAACTGGATGTAGCTTGAAAAAATTAATAGTAAAGTAAACAAGCGACTGAGATGCTCACTATACGCTCGTACTTATTAATAATGTGGTGCGATGAATAATATTTGCAATAATGAGGAAATTTATTTTACACAAACTTGTGAATTAGGTATTGCTAACCAAAGAATATACCGTATGTGTGGAAGCATTTGTTCTACAAAAAAACCCGTATACAGTATACCACATAAAAAGCACACAATAATTATACAGTATTATGCAGCGGCCTACCCACCGACGTGCATGGTTTTATTTAAAATTCATCGTCATCAGTAATTTTTTTAAGTCATATGCAAACTTTTGTGTCTAATGCTACTTAGTAAAAAATATTGTCCCTTTCTCAGTATCCTTAGCTGTAAGTTATTGAAAAACAATTTGCTATAAAATACTTCCTGATAATAATTCTACAGGTATAGGTTATGTAGGAAAGCTTACCCATATTGACGACTCTGGGCTTCCCGCCATTACAGAAGAAACATGCTGTCTTAAGAACCACGTCATCTCCTCTGATATCAGCGATTAGTTTAAACAGAAATAAGTCGGTTTGGTTATGAAAGAGCATGCTTTCAATATCGGACTCTTCTAGTTCCTCTCCATGAGGAATCAATAGCAAAAAATCCCACGTGGTTCTTAAGGCGACGGTTCCAGCAATGTACTTCATGATGAGCTCCAAATTTTGTGGTTCGAACAGCACGACGATGAAAGCACGGTTCCACTGCTTGGTAGCCCATGGTCGGTGTAGCCATGAGAATGAGTACTCATTGTTTCTCCTCGATGATAAATCTGGAGTCCTTATCACTGTCTCATTGTTATATTTCAGGATCAGGTTGGGCAATGGCTGTCCATCTCTGTCGTATCTTCGGGCCACAAGCTTTTGCAGGGTGTCGGGGAGAACTTCGTAATCGTGGCATAAGATCAGAAGAGAGTCCGGTACTTGCTTCAGAGACTTTTCTATGACGTAGGACGCAATATTTTCGTTTGCAGAAGCCCCAGTTATGGCCAACAGTGCAACCAACCACAAAGAGAACATTCTGATAGTGTATTGATAAAAATTCAGCAAGGCAGGAATATATACGTACTGAGAAAAGCAGAGATTTGCAACATGTCCCTTGGATTATGTTACATGAAACATGCTATACCGCGCACTGTTGCGTCGAAGACAGAGTAGAATAATAAATATGTGTAGGCCAGATTGGAAAGGGTATACGTGAAAAAAGGGGTAACCTTTCTCTATCATACAAAGCAACGAACAGAACACATTAAGCGAATAAGTGTCACATACATGGCAATCATGTAGACAAAGTGTATGGTTACAACACTTATTGTGCAGTACAGTACTCAATCTTATGCATGGTTTCCCGCACATACTATGAATACCTGATAAGTCTGAGCTATGGGCCTACTTGCCTTTTTGCTGCATTAAATATGGTCTGCATTTAGAGAAAAGAATTGCAAATCTTATGAGGCGGTTAAAGAAGTTAACAATTTATTTGTTATACCCGGTTATATATCCCACCACTGCAATTTTGTACCATATTTTCATATGAAAAAGCGTGCACGCGCATATTGACAATATACACATGAATAAAATTCGATTATTCGTTTTGTGGCTCGTTTTGAATGACTTAATTACAGTTTATTTATTTATTTATGGATATACCCCGTGATAGGCCTTGGGCCTCTTAGGGGATCATCTTTTCATGAACCGACTTTAATCAATGCCTGCGTGTGATGGATTTTGATTGCGGGAGGAAACGGGAGAACCCCGAGAAAACCCACGCGAACACGGAGAGAACCCATCGAAACTCTATCCACATAAGTATCCTCTGCGGGACCCGGGGATCGAACTCGGGACCTTAGAGGTGGAAGGCTGTGGCGCTAACCACTTCGCCACCGTGTCGCCCTTACTTAATTACAGTAAGTACGTACGTACGTACAATACGTACATACACTCGTACTAAGTAATATTTGAGTGATTTATACAGTATGATTCATACTGCCGGCCTTGGTGGACTAGTGGTTAGCGCGCTCGCCTCTGGTCCCAAGGTTGTGGGTTCGAACCCGGCCGAGGTCGGTGACTTTTCTCCGGGTCGGAGGGGAAGTAAATAAGCCATCGGTCCCTTGTGCTTGTGTCATTGCGCGAGTGCACGTTAAAGATCCCCAGAGTGGCCAAATTTCCAGGAGGAGGACCACCCCCTGGCGTCGGTGTTGAGCCTTAGAGGCAGAAATAGGCAGACGTTAAGCCCCACTGAACACAGTGCATTTGTGATAATTGGAAAATTAGATGGCCAAGTCCACCCCCACTGGTTGGGGCGAACTTGGCCATGAAGTCATAACATGACATGACATAATTACTTTAACATTAGTTGAGATCAGTTTTATGGTCGCAATACCCCAAAAAATCATCGCGCCAATAGTTATACAGTATTTCCAACACATTATTAATAACCTTCGATCAAGGTTGCTCTCAAAGTCCTCGAAGGTCAAAGCAAATGACAAGGTGGAAAGGTTGCCGAAGTATAGGCCTATATCAAGTGGCACAACATGCTCAACTGTGGACAGGTGAGAATGATATACAGGCCCTACTAACTTACAACAAAAATTTCCAAGAATCAGAGTCAATAATGTATGGACCATTGTCATGATGAGAGTCTCTTCCATACTGTTGCGTATTGTACTGTACATTAAAAGACACATCAAGGCTCCAGAGCTTCTTGATATAATCCGTCCAATTTAATTCCAGATCAATATACATGAACCGTTATGGAATCTTTCATGCTACTGTGAAACTGTTTCGCCTGACCGATAACTGCACACACACCAAATGCTGTCATTACTGGCCTACCTAAACCCTGAAAATAAGCGGCCCCTCGACACCCACGAACACAGATTACGTCAAGTTGTAAACACCACCTTTGTGACACGTATATCACATTTATCTCCGCCTATTTGGACTGTTTCTGTCCATAATTAATTGCGCCAATGACCACTCATAGTCCTAAATACGTAGAATAAGCCAGCAGGTGGAAAGCAATGGCCACGGTAATATTTGTGCTGCTTCAAGTTGTTGCTGTGAGCGTATCTGAACAGCCCAAACTCTCCAATTTTTACTCCAATGACGTGTTTCTCGTCTCTCAGTTGGTTAACGAAGTTTTAAGAGAACTATCCAAGTGTACGTTCGTCTTTTCTCATGACTATTTGAGACACCTTCCTCGCCCGTTCCAAAATCTTCTGTTGAACTACAGTGACAAATATCAAGTGTCTGTGGTATTGACTCCGCCAGAAAAGTTTGCGTTACCCTCAGGACACTACAGGAACTATTGGGATCTTCGTTCAAGAGATCATGTGGGATACTGCCTGGTGCATTTCATGTCAGCAGACATCAGGTGGGCCCTGGAACGACTGCTTCACTACATCTCTAGAACAATTTATGTAAGTGAGAGCACGGACTACTTTATTTCATGGCTCAGGAAGGAACACATCCGGGGTATGTTTAAGGTTACAGAGTACAGCAGCAGCATCTACAATAGCAATAAGTTCAAAGTTGCTCTTCAGTATGACATTGGCACAAACCGTTTAAAGTTGTACACGTTATGCTTCTTTTGTAGCAACGGATATGAAAGATGGAAATATTTAGGCCAATTTCCAGAAAGCATGAATCTAAGAAACATATTCCCAGATATGACAACCAATATGAACGGTCGAATAGTTGCGACTCCGTATATAAAAATCTGCGACTGGAAATCTACCCTTAAGAGTATCGCTAAGAAAGGACGAATATCACTCGATTACTATGAAACTGTCCTATATGAGATTGGGACAAGATTAAATATGAAGTACGTGACTTATGAGATTGACATAAGACCACAATCGTTGGAAACCGTACGTTTGCAAAATGGGACATGGGTGAGTCCAGTCCGAGACATGCTGTCTGGCATAGCATACTTCAATATAATAACATTCTACCACGAAGCAGAAATATTCACACTCGAGCATTCATTCCCTCACACATACGGCGGTTTTAGATTCGTGACCAGATTTCCACAACCAGTTTGGTCCTGGAAGACCATAATTTGGCCATACCAATGGTCGGTGTGGCTACTGCTGTTCATGTCCACTTTCGTAGCTGTGACTTTCACTTGGAAAATTATGAAGACAGAACTGCAGCTATACGGAGACTCTGTTGAAGGTGTCCCTCTACTCTCAACCTCGTTCAGGATGTGCGCATCTGCATTCATAGAGCAACTACCCAGGAGAGATTTACCAGCAGTACATGCAGGAAGAATATTTCTGCTCTTCTGGTTCTTCTTTGCAATTATCATCTCCTGCGGTTACCAAGAAATGGTATTTGCTTTTGTGGCTATTCCAGCCAGGGAATCCTTGCCTACAACTTTCCACAAACTTGTTGAGTCCGACTTCCAGATAGGAGCTCAATTCTACAGCGGCATGCTGTTCAACCACATGTCCAGAGAAATCAACATTGGCGTATACAAAGAAGTAAGAGAGAACCTCGTTTATTACAATCGTGATCGACAATGCTTTGACGAATGCCTGAGAGGACACTTCGCGTGTCTTGGCTTTCATGCTCTAATGGATATGCAGTTAGCAAGCATAGTTGACGAAACAGGACAGTTGCCTCTGCAGTTCAGTGCCGAAAGTGCGCTGACCATGTATATAGGTATTTCTTGTCTGAGAGATAATCCTATGGCTGGTACTATAATGCAATTTTCAATGCTCTTCTTTGAAAGCGGTTTGCTTCAGCATTATTGGGATCAAGCCAAGTTCATGGATATGCTCGCAGCTATAAATAGGGCTAGACTAAAGCACAACTATGTGCAGAAATTTGAGTCAGAAGAGGAAGAAGAGTGTAAACCCCTTGATGTGAAGAAATTGTTTGGACCATTTGGACTCATTGTTGCTGGATGGGTTATCGCTTCATCGTGCTTAATATTGGAGTTATTATTTGTCAAAATTAACTCCTGTGTTACGTCAATAACTCCTCGCTCATCATCCGATAGCCCTCAAGAAGAATGTGAACTCCGTCAAGTACATCAAGATAAGTGTGAATGTCAACCAACTGAATGAAACTAACTCACAAATATAATAATGTACTCTGATGCAAAGTTAATATCATCAAGAAGAAAATTCAGACAAGTTGTTTCCAAGGGTCATGTTTCATATTCAATGTTTGGGAAAAATGTGAACTAATGATGGCAAATCTACGAGTAGTACCAAAAGGGCAGACAGGATTTATTGAGGGAGCCTTTTCTGCCAGCAGTTTAGTGACACTAGCCCAACTCTATCATCTTTCACTGAAACTATTAGAAATATCAAAGTGTAGCCCATTTGGAGCCTTTTTCTCTCCATTGCACCCCTTCAGCTTAATTGTTGCAAAACTAACCGGATAAGTTACACAGGATATTAAATATTTCATGTAGCTGATACTTGAAACCCTACTATGATTCTCGCACATATCCTGGAACCGTGCCGTGGGGTCTTTTCGGACCCCAAAGGAATTAAAATGCATTAAAATTACAATTACAATGAACTGTTTGCCATTTAAAAAAAGTATATAACAGGAAGTGCATGTTTATTTTGAATTAGCGATCATTTTAGGCATGGTTTAAAGAATGATTGTATATAGTCAATACATTGAACATTATAATTACATTATTATAATGTAAGAATGTGTAGTACACAGTATAGGCCTGCTGTATATCAAGTGAGAATATTAACATGAATATTAACATGTTACAAATGGAATAAAAGTATCGGGGGGGAGGGGCAGAAAGTTATTCCCCAACCACAAAGGCATCTATAATATTAAAATCCTTGCGGACTATGTATAAGCCCTCTGATTGGTCCGTCCCCGTATTGTTGCCGCCACCTGTTCCTATTGGCCCCCGTCCA
>KZ539229.1:0-28057 GCA_000934665.2 Catajapyx aquilonaris | reverse complement strand
CCCCCCCCCCCTGCCCATACGTGCGGGCGCCCATGGCATCAGATGAGCGTCCCTAATCGACTCTTTGCCACTTTCAGTTAAGAAAACATGTTCTTGCTCCAGTTTTAGGCCTATACGTAGTGAAACCGAAGGTCCTGGTCCACTAATAGGGCGATCACATTGTGTAATGTGGATCACTTCCATTAACGTGTATTGTTTAGGTTTAGTAATTTTGCTACCTACCCTAACATAACCTACGCTACTCTACGTAACCTAGCTGAGAAAAATGGACTTTCCTAAAACCCTGCCACTGGAAATAGTGGGGACAAGTCCCCACTACTTCAGAAGCAAACCTGCAATTTTCTTGCGGGACAGTAATGTCCCCGCAAGTGGGGGAAAAAATGTCCCTACAGATTAGTGAACGTCCCAGTTACAGTAAAAACAACTACTTCCTGTCCCACAGCTTATTGAAGACAGGTGCACACCCACGAGTTATTTTTAGATAACCTGCGGCAGCATATCAAGACGATTTCAGTACGGGCAAGTGTATAGGGAGGCTGATGGCTATTGCGAGCTCATGTATAGAGCTCTACATGAGCTCGCAATAGCCATCAGGCTCTCATAAACCTGACATATCTGGGCAAATTTACAATGTTAACTTTGTCATTCCTCGGGATAATTTGATTAGTTGAGCCAAGGTGGAGCCGAATCAGTTTGGTTTATATAAAAGTAGACGTCATACCATTTATAAGTTTATTAAAAATGCAATTGTAAGCATTTTAAATGCGACATTTCAATAACCATAGGTCTGCTTCTCCTCGTACTTGGGCTGCTCGTAGCCGTAGGACTGCTTCTCCTCGTACTTGGGCTGCTCGTAGCCGTAGGACTGCTTCTCCTCGTACTTGGGCTGCTTGTAACCATAAGATGGCTTCTCCTCGTACTTGGGCTGCTCGTAACCATAGGACTGCTTCTCGTATTTGGGCTGCTCGTAACCATAAGATGGCTTCTCCTCGTACTTGGGCTGCTCGTAACCATAGGACTGCTTCTCCTCGTACTTGGGCTGCTCGTAACCATAGGATGGCTTTTCGTACTTCGGCTGTTCGTAGCCGTAGGTAGTGGGCGCCGGGGTCATTTCGTAGTATCCAGCCGAGGAGCACGCCACAAGGGCCAGGAAGACGGCGAGAAGCATCTGCAAGTAACACAACGTCAAACATTTACACCTTATTAGCCATACACTTATTGGCCTATACTACCTTGTTCATTTCTCCAGAAAAGCAGCCAACAACGTCCTCGCACTAATAAGTTTGAGAGCAAAAGAGAATTTGTACCATCCAGTCGCCGGCTTTTATGAGGAAGACAACCGGCTTCTATTGGTCAGCGCAACGCGTGACGCTACTTGTACGCAAATAAGCTCCAGTCACGTGACTTGAATTGGTGCAAACCAACTGTGCAAACGAAATAACGAATACATGCATACGAAGGGCCACAGGTTCCCAGATACCAGAAATATTGAGGCCATGATTTTGAGGCTGCAACATTAACACATGTATTCTTGTGTACTGCAAAAGCAAGTCAGTTAGCTAGCTAATAATTGCGAGCACATACATATTTGTATCGAATCAAGTTGTGCATATTAGGCCTACTGCTAGAACTTGAGTTATTGTGACACGCGACATTTCAAAACAAAAAAAACCGAATCAGGAAATCATGAGACTTTATTCAAGATGCTGTGCAGAATTCGCAGGAGCTGCAATCCTCTCTATATGATGTTCCAATCACAGCCCAAAAGTTGCACTGCATTGTTGAATACTTTCATCGATGTAACGTGATCTGTAGTTTTGATGATTTTGATTGTAGATTCCCTGGACATTGGCCTAGGGCTATCTAATAAAATATGGCAAAAATAATATGAGTGTCACAACCGTAATAGACGTACTGTACTACAGTACCTAAATGTTGACCTTACATGAAAATCATTGGCTCCAAGATGTATCCATCTTGCTTGGCTCTTCACAATCAGGCTCTAAATCTGTGTGGAAACGTGCCTGGCTTCAGCATAGAGGATGGCTGCGGGCAAGGGCAAAGAACTCGGAATAGAAAACACTGCCCTCCATGTCCTAGTCCCACTCTTGGTCGCATGCTTGACCTTGATGACCTGTCCAGCCAGCAGGGTGTTGTGAAGTGCATTCTGGCAGCTCTGGGCATCCTGAGGTCGTGCGAATGTGACAAAACCGTAAGCCTTGGTATTCCTACTGTTGAATGATATCTTCACACTTCGCACCACCCCGTAAGGTCGGCAGAGGTTGAGGAAATCCTGGACGCAGTAGTTGACCGGCAGCAGACCCACGTACAGCCTGGTATTAATACGAGGGTCCTCACTGCTGCCATTGCTCACCGAGATGCCCGAGGTGCTGGGCACCTGGCTGTCCATTTTTAAACCTAAATAAACAATTTTTTAAACATTAGAATTTATAAACCAATCTCAAACCTGCCCGCCATACACTACTATGGCCACCTAGTGGCCAACTATTACAAATGTTTTCTAGCGCCGTTGCGGCTACAGTGCAGAACTCTCTAACTCTACAACAACCTTGGGCTAGGCTCTTCCTTGTTGTTGTTTACCTTTGTGCAAGGGTGGCCCCAGACTCTTGTTAGGAGATATTCAAAGCCAAATTTCAGCGACACCTTGTTTTTTGAGGAGAGGTCTCATCTCTGAGACCGTTCCGGGCTTTTAGCCCTGTTTGTTTACACGGACTATTTTGTCGGCGCGTAGGTTACCGGACATGCTAGGATACACAAAGAGATGGAAAAAGTAGCAGTTTTATTAGTATGCTAGTAGCTGGCTAGTAGTAGCGTTAGTAGTTACGCACTTACACTAGTGCACTATTTAGACTATTTAGTAATGCCACTGTTTTGAGTCTCTAGTTAGAGTCTGATTAAATATTATAATTTGACGCTTATGGTAGTTTAACACTTTTTGAGACGGCACTGTTATAGTGAATCTGCACTGATCATGCAGCTTACATCATCATAATTTTGCATACTGCATGTTACTGCCAATAGCAGCTACGTGTTTGTTTGGGTCGTGGCCCCTCCCCCCCGTGCGCATGGATACAGCCGTGTTTTAGAATCGAGTAGTGATCGGTACCAAAACATAGTGGTGGAGTGGAGGTCCCCTAGTCCCGTTGTTTTCATTGAGGCCCAGGTCGGGGCACAGGAAGGACGCATCCATCCGCGATCTCGCCTCCCCCAGTGCCTTCCACCAACCCCCTTACACCACAACCCGACCTGCCCCGCCTCCCCTCGGCCTCAACAAAACGTGTGCAATCACTACACAAATTAAGCAGTGTTCCTGTGCGATTCTAGTCTACAAGAGAGGAACTTCCTATCTACTACACCGCGGCCATTGCACAGGAAAGGAGGTAGGAGCCTAGCTACGTCACTACCACCCAACACCCCCCTACCCCTCGTCTCACTATTCTGGTTTTTTGTGAGGATGCTTTGTTTACTTTTTGGAATTCCAACGTGGGGATTTAAATGGGGGGTGGGGGTCCGCTTACAAAGGACATTGAATTCGGGGCACAATAACTCTGCAGCGGAATTTCGTTTGGTAGGTGTGGGATCGATATTTTTTGTAGGTTTGTTTACGTTCGAAATTGGGGCCGGTGTGTACTTTCAGTCTGGTTTTTATTTGAATTGTGCCACCAGTATGTACCAGCACAGTGCATTGGGCAGTAGGCCTACACATGGGATTGTGCGTCAAGGTGTTGCCCCACAAAATTCGATATCAGACCGTGGGAAATTTTTTGTAATTAATAACATCTTAATTGTATATTTGCAGATTCAAAAGAGTTCAGCAGTCCAAGAAGAAGCAATTGCAACCCTGATTTGCCTACAAGTGGCGGTGGACTCCTCACCTACCCAGCAGAACATGCCGAGCAAGGAGGAGGACCCGTTAGTAGCTAGTGCTGCAACTGCTGCGGCTGCCTTCCAGACGGTTGCCACTGGACAAGACTTCCTCTCCAGGGATGTGGACCAGCTGGTGGCGGAGATCAAGGAGAACTTGCGCCTCACCTCTCTCAAGTCAAGGTGCCAGAGGAGGCAGAGGCCCTCACCATACAGGGTGCCATCTGTAGGGGCCAATTCGGGGGCAGATGCTGGGCAGCTCAGGGGCAGGAAGGAGGTTCCTGAGGATCCTTATGAGTTGCTGCAGGTGCTTCTGCGAGAAGGAGGCCTGATCAAGGAGGCAGTCAGGCGGCTGCAGGAAGGATTGGCCGTGGCTAGTGGCGGACAGAGGCATAAAAAAGTGCTGAGGGAACTGGATGAAGGGACCTGTACACCTGTGGGATTGTGCGGTGTGGATGTGTGAGGGTGGGTGGGCATGTGAGAGGGGGGGGGGGGCAGGTGGATATGGCCACTAGATTGAGGGCCTAGCAAAGTGGTGTGTGGATCCAAGATATCAGTCATGTGTGACTAAAAGGCTAAAGTGACAAGACCTTTGTGGCTGCTATTCATGACCAAAGATGGGCACAACTGGCAATTGAACCCAGCGCATTTTACCACAAATTACAATGGGCTGGGTCCAACTTGGCCATCAACTGATTAGTCCAATTTGCCATGACAGAAGATGGCCACCTCCCTGCAAAATTAATTCGTCCAGGACATCAAATTTGGGCAAATGGGGACCACTAACTTGTTAACTCTTTTGTTACATAATGAGGAATATAGCCCTTTCTGCATTTTCCCTGTTTATTTAATTGCCTATTGTGTGGGTGTAGACACAAAGGGATGGGACAGACCCAGGCAGAAGCCATTTTGGTGTGTTATCTTCCTCCACACACCACCCAACATTTACAGGGAGAACAAAAGTTTTTTTTCTTTCTCTCTTCCTATGGATCCCAACTTCTTTGCTGGGCAGATGTGCAGTGGCCATGAAGGGTAAACACCTGCGGTTGCGATGAATGTGTGGAGTTTGCTTTTTGTTTGCTGGAATGCACAGAACTGAAACTCATGAACTTAAACAAATTTTCACCTTCAGCATTTTTTTTCTCATTTTGTGGTACATGGTAGTGTGGTTGTTTTAATTTCTCACCCTCATGGACTGATAGACTTATGAACATTTCTAGGATTTTGGAAATTGTACGTGTATGATTGAAGTGTTGTACAAATGTGTATGTGTGAGCATAGGAATTACAAAATATTTGTGTGTATGATTAAAAAGGGGACTGGTCCTCTTTTTTCTATTAGACGTGAAAAAAACAAGTTTGATCTCACAGGAAGCAGAAGTGTTGCGATTATTAATTACCACACCCAACAAGATTAATGTGTGAGTATGTATACACACCGTCTTCACTACTGTACCTTTTTTTTAAAAAAAAACGTGGGGTTGATAATGCCAGCATGACATTGCCACCATTTATATCATGTCAATTATTTGTTTTGACATAAGCCATTTTTTTATTACATGAGTAGCATGAAACTTGAGTGTTTTGCAGTGTCATGTGCAAGTGTGTGCATGAAACTATTGTGAACATTTGAGAGTTAAAAAATGTACCTGGGTGTTTTCTGCTGTACTGCAGTGGCTAAGAGAATTGATCATGTTCCACTTTCATTATTATTTTTTGTTGTGGGCGATGTTTATGGGGTCATCTCCTCAGGGAGCTGTACATTAATTTTCCTCACCAATGCAAAAGGAAAAAAAAAACAAAAATCTGCCGTGTTGGCAACAGGTACCAGCCATTGCTTCTCATATGATAGATGTTTCCCCTCCGTTCTTCTGGTTCAATCATGTGATTTGTGGAAGCGATGTCTGCTAGTACGTTGAGTTACTTACCAGAGAACTGTGCATGTTTTAATGCATGGCTGTTTCTACATTACGCTTATAAGGAGAAAGGAAAAGAAAATGAAAAAAAAAAAAATACATGACTTGATCCATTACCACCTTGTTTTGTTTCAAACCCTATCTTTTGTTTTTCTCCAACATGGAATCAATATTTTGGGCGTAAGTATTTTCAGATGGCCTACTAGTTCGTTTATGAATTCAACAAAAGTGTCCGCTTTCATTTTGATAGGCTATTAATAGGTCCCAAGAACCAATAAATTGGTCGATTTAAATGCATCGCCAGTCCTGGCAATATCTAGGACAAGTTCATTTTTACGTAAGCATGCTGCATTCGTGGCAGAACTTTCCTGCAAGTTGTAATTCTTGCAGTGACTTGGACTGGTTTTATCGTCCCTGTGCACATAAGCAGTGTTTGTAATACAAACAAGATAACCTTCACATTCAAGTAGAGGTTGAACGTGTTTATTCCCTCCTGACAAGTAGGCCTTGCCTCATTTCTTCTCAGTCATTGTTAACTGCAGTAACTGTTCCCAAGGGTATGTACGTTTTTTCTCTCTTCTGATCGGTGAAAGGTTGCTAAATTGAGCCAGGGCAGTTAACAGTTGTGCCAATCAGGCCAGCCTAAAGTAGATGATTGCAGCTGCAGGATACTGACAGGTTGAAATCATAGTTAGCATCTTCTGGACAAATGCTCCATTGGAACAATGCGATTGCTGTTTGACCACTAGTGGTCAAACAGCAATCGCTGAATCGCATTGTCTCAATGGCGCATTTGTTCAGAAAGGCCTATGCAATGAGGCTGTAAGACTTGGAGTCACATGCGTAACATGAATCGGCCCACTGCACCGATAGTGCCTGCAAGATTTGCATGAAACACTTGTAGCTGGTGAGTGACGGGAAAGCCTGTAATAATCCCCATTTCCCAACTGGGCAGACACACTGTCAGTCCTTGAGTCTGTTGGAAATTCAAGGTCTCCAGTTCCCTGATCTGAAACCGGCAGCTGCAGAGGGGAGAAGGGGAGAGAGAAACAAGTGCACGAGGGCAGCGTAGATCCGTCGGCCAGCCAACATCACGTGCTTCCAGTTCAACCAGCTTCGGAACGAGTCATTGTCCAAGATGGCGTCTAGTGTGGCAAGGTAGGCTGCCTTTCTGTCAACTTTTCAATCGAAATTGGGGGTTTTGTGGAGAGGGGATGGGATGGCGAAGGGCATGGGTCGAGGCAGGGTGGGTGGGGGTCATCGGGGCCGCTCGTGGCTGGCCCAGGGGCGGTTGTGGATTGACAGAGAGGGAAGGGATGTGGAAGCGTCGCGGTTGGATTTGGGGCCCGCTCTTTTTAAAATATAGTAGGGTTTGCTGTTGTGGGTGAGGAGGGTAATATCGCGGGGATTTTATGCCAGGTGTCATTATTTCAATATGTGGGAGCAGGGGGAGTACCGCAGATTGTCCCAACATATTGCCACGTATGATATCAGGAATATGATATCAGGACTCGTGACTTGAATGTTTACACTGTCAGGCCAGTTAGCGGGGATTAGCACCAGCCACTTCGAGACACTGGCATGTATGAGGGGTAGCTAAGTGCGCAACATTACACAATACTGATAATTGATGGAAATTACAATACTTCATTTAGTGGGTCATATGCTGTATTCAGGTGCCAGTCATTTGCTAATGGCCTTGGGGAAATGTCACCTAATGTATAATATTCACATCTCACATACTATGAAAAATGTGTCGCATGATAGCATTCTGCTGCCATTCGTAGAATGCTTCAAGTTCCATCGCCCTGAGAGCCCATTCTTATTGTTATTGTGGGCCTCTGGCATGCCTGATAGCAATAAGCAACATGCAGTTACCTGCATGTAAATCAAAGTTTTCTTATATCTTGTCAGTATTAAAGTAGTAGAAACAATGGGTGGAACTTTGGTCCCACTGATAGTTACTGCTAACTTAGCAGTACCAATGTTGGCAAGGGTACTGCTAAGTTAGCAGTAACTATCAGTGAGACGAAAATTCCACCCAAATTCCCACGATCTGTAGTGTACATCATCATTAATTGATAATTGTGGCATAGTTTTGAGCAGATCCATATTTTCCCCAAACTTCACTGACCTTGAAGAAAATGTGACATTTATGCAGAGAAATATGCTACAGGGGATAATTGCTTCCCTAACTGGCAAGTGATTCATTATGTCAGTTTTTATATCACATGAAGGTTGCAGATTTGTGCTGTCATCCCACATTAAATGGAAACATGTAGCTGCTATTGTGCTGGCACCTGTGCAGCATGCAATATGAAAAATTCGATTCACAAGGAAATCCATAGAACGAGAGAAACCTGCTACCATACAGTACAAAGCATTTTCTGATATCTCTAGGTTTTTTTTTTGTTTGTTTGTTTTTTTGTAAAGCTTTCCTGCCTTCTGCTAGATCCCCAGTTAAATATGAAGTGCACTACCAAAATTATTTATAGTTTTATACCCATGGGAATTGATTTTAGAAGTACACACACCAGTAGCCTACTATTGTACTGTAATGGTTTCATACTGTAATGTGATGTTATTACTGCTGTGAAATTCTTTGTCAGCATTATTATTCATCTTTAACTTCTAAATTTGCAATGGTATATTTTGAAAACTCATATACTTGTATTACCATATTATTTTAATTAAGTACAGTTTTGTGAGAATGTCATAATTCATGAAAATACTGTAATAACATAAGGTAGTGACAAATACTTCTGCAATACTTGCATGTATCAGGACTGCATCAAGTGTGTGTGACTCACTTGTGTCAGATAATAGATAAGCTCTGTTAGCTGATATATGGGGAAGCACAAACAGGCTATTCTCGCTACCCATAGGGGGATGTTTCTTATAAAGCTGTATGTATTCTGTTGTTCAAAAAGATTGAGATGATTTTGCAAAGTTGTCGCCATATTCTTCAGCGATAGAGTACTGTACAACCTGCTATCTCCATGCCTATAGGGGGACTTCTCTGTAGAATGCTTGTCTGGGCATATTCAGCAGTGTCAAGTGGGTTTGTGCATCACAGATTGGTTCTTTGTCCTGTCTTCACTACTATTAAAGTTAATAGTAGGGAAAAGTATGGGAAAGAACCAACCACATCTCTTTAAGTATGAGTTTAACTTGATACTAAATTAACCAGTTCTGGACCCTTACTAGCTGCTGGTCTTTCTTGTTGCATCTATAACCTTGCACATGCCATGCACTGTACTCCAGCCAGTAGGACACTTGTTGTTTGCTTGGCAGTCTATAGTTCTATACAGCTAGCAATGTACAGTATAACATATGAGATGTGTAATATATTGTGAGACTCCCATGCAAAATATTTTCATTGTTAGATTGGCATTACGCATAACTGAATTTGCAGCAACTCAAAAGGCAGTGGCTAGTTTCCTTGTTGGACCACTCTCTATATAGATGAAAATGACCACAGTTGTGAAGCTGCATGCGAACCTTTTGAGGAGTGACAAAATTCTCACCGAATGAGCAGATCGTCGAGTCTCAAGTGGATGATTAATTTAACGAAAAGTGAAGAATTATTGATTGCCTGGTTGACTGATAAAGATTGATATTCTGTGCTTGTAATAGCCGGAATGAGAAAGCGGACCTGATGCCTTTTTGTCCCATCAGGTTTCGTATTATTTCAGCCAGTCCTCTTTCACATTCCGATGACCAGTAACCTACCCATGCCCCCGGGCCAACTGCCTGCTGGTGCATTCCTCCAATCCGCCCAGGGCAGGCGTTTGAGTCTTGGCATGTGGGTGCAAGTGAGAACCTATTTCTATTGGACAAATGGCAGCTAAAACGAACGGCAGTTGAACCCAAGTGACAAGAAAAGAAACAGCGATAATAATTATAGCCTATACTTTTCGATCTCATTGACGTCCTCAAGTGACATTCTTTCTCTATCTAATCACATATTTTCAACGGCATTACCAGGTTCTCCAAGCAGAAGTTGTAAACAAGGTTGGAAAATGCAGCAATAAAACAAGGCAATACTAATTACAAAGTTGGAAGTCTTGTGACACGTGCTGTATACATGCCCTTTTATCGGCTGATGATTGTGACAATCTTTGTAGTCTGAGAGCTATCATTTTCTCACAGAAAAGCATTGCACAATTATGAATAGTGCACTTGTAGTGCAACATAAACTGTAAGCAGCACTTTTGCAATTTAACACCCTGAACGTGCTTGACATATTTTATTAAATGGTGAGCATTATCCCAGCAGTTATATGACTGCATGGGAATAATGCATTTCAGATGACACTCCTCCGTGCAAGGCCTTGAATGGGGCAATGCTATTGCGACATTGTGAATAGGTGCATCCAGGTTTTGTGTGTTGGAGTACAATAAAGGTATATGCTATGCAGTATGCAGTAGGTAGGCTAATGACTATGTGGTCAATGGGGCACCTACATTCACATGTTTGGAACCATCCCGTCATTGTTTTTAGCCCACTGATTTAGAATCCTCCTCCCGGGTAGCATGGAGTTTTTTTAAATATATAGATGAGTACCCCCCAATTTGAGGGCCTATTTAGGATGGAAACCCGTACTGTCTAAAAAGTCTTTGTGTGTCCATGGTCATAAACTTTTTTATATGAAACTTTGAGGGAAAAAATGCGACACAGATAATTTCACATTATGTACTTCATGTGCAGACTTATTCCTCTTAGAAGTAGCCATACTGTACGTTGGAACTAAAAATGAACTAGGTCACAGCAGAGCAAGGACTAAAGCACATCGTTCTATCATCAAGCAAATGAGAGTCATTAGGCTTTGTTTGAGTAGTAGGCGGAAGTCAAATATGTCTTGGCAGTAAAAGGGCCACAAAACTGCCAAGGGGGGAGTATGCCTCCGGCTGGCTCTATGCTTGCAGTCGGTTGCAGATAATAATAATAATAATAATAATAATAATAATAATAATAATAATAATAATAATAATAATAATAATAATAACAACAACAACAATAATAATGTAGCGTGCATTAAACCTCGGAGGTGGTCGAAGTATTTACACATCATGGGTATAATGGGTGTTGTTCGTCTTTCTTCGAAGCTCCACCCACCCCCCCTCATTTGAATTCCTTCTCAATCACGATTTCTCACCGCGATAACTGAGTGCAATACGAAGTGTATAAAAAGCGGAATTGTCATCATTATGCCATGCACTTAATACAAGGTACCTCTGATATTACCCTAAGCAAGGCCTGACACCAGCGCCTCTTTCCGAGCCAGCACATATCGCGTTCAGTAATCCTGGTGAGTGGTGAGTGATCCGGACTTCCGGAGGCGGTGGATTCTGATAAGGTGGGGGTGGAAGCTGCCTTGTAAAGAAAGATGGACAATACAGTATCCACATTTTTCTTTCTAAACGGAATGTTTTCCTACTGATCGGATAGCTAATATGAAAATGTTTGCAGCTATCGGCTCTCGGGTGCTGTTGCCCCTGATTACTTATCCTCATTTTTATTATTATTTTTCAGCCTCTGCTCTGTATTGATATATATGGTGCCGAAGGAACTCAATGTACTTCTGCATGCAACCATGACACACCGCGATAAATTGTGCTTTGTTGTAAACAAAAGCTTAGATTAGGCAACCCAGAGACTCAAGTAAATATTTGTCATGCTGTATCAGTATGTAACACACTGATATAGTTTAGGAGTTGAATATGCTAATGTTGATTTTAGGTGTAGCATAGAGTGGCATTTATGAAGATTGCACTTACATGATATGTTTCTCAAACACCGCCACCTTCAATCCATTTCAAAAACATATTTTTGTTGTTGTTGATCGTGACCCGAAGTGTCATTTCCAGGCCAGAGGCCAGAGAGAGAATTAACATCTTCGACATAAATACCTGTTAAAAATCGTCGTAATGGCACAGTTACAATTTTGCATGTATTGTGTGTTGCTGTACTTATTTTTGATCTACATTTCGTTTGCGTTGCTAGTGACGTGTGTTGAAAACAGGGCGGTGGCAGGGTTCCAAGACTTGATAAGCACTGTACGTTGTAAGGAGAGAACTGGCCTCACATAATTAGTATATAGTGTACCTGTACAGTAAGTAAAGTATACGACACTAGAGGGCCATTGACACATTTGTTTGTAGATTACTCTGGCGGAAACGGCTATCACTCTCGACGTTTTCACTCTATGACGCCAATGCAATCGCCACCAATGTTTGTGTTTCATGACATCTTAACGGGTCATGCACATATGTGCGACCCTGTCGAGCGTTTTCAGGGGGATCCTGGAAGGGCGTAAACATGGGCTCAAATTGTGTATGTCATGGCGTGACTTTATTATTAGAACGGTGCGAATGAACACGGATCGCAACCATTGCGCAACAATGTCTTAAGAGCGCCAATATTGTTCCCTCCGTCGTCGTCCTCAGAGTGCCCTTTGACTTCGGTAAGGCACGAGAAAAATTCGTGCGTGGTCGGACCGGTTTGTTTGTTGTGATCTTTCATGCAGCCCGTTGCCAAGATATCCCATTCTGCGAGCAGACTTAAAAATAAACCATCCCGTGTATAGGATTACCATGACAACTAGGACTCTTGAGTTGCTCCAACTGGCTGCGAATCAATAGGACAAGGGAGAAGATGCTTACAAGGGCCAGAGTCTTTTCTGGTGAAATGCACCGAAACGGAGATAGCAATCTGGTGTACCTCTTTTTTGGCCAAATGATGGGTTTAAAAAATAGCGGTGATATGGGGATTTGAAATGAGCTGCCGGCATCTGTGACGGTGTTGGTGCTTGAGTGTTGAATAATACAATGTTGTGGAGGTATATTTGCGTCTTGGTGCATAACCCTGGCCTACATGCGAGCTTGTAGTGTGGTTTTCTTTTCTGGCAACCAACTTGGATCTTGCCTGCTTGATCTCGTGGTGATTAGATTCGGATTGGAAAATAAATAATAATAAAAAAAAACAATCGCTTGGGAATGCCCCTATTTGATCTTCCACGGACTGACACATATTCTGAAGGAAATCGCGCATTGCTGCTCACTGTTGACTGCTCCACTTTAGTTGCACAATGGAATCGTACTGTGTACATATGGGGAAGTGAAATCTTTTTGTAGGAGAGGCAGTGTGAAGGTTACAGTAGTTTTGGGGGATAACTGCTGTTAGGAGAGAAAGAGGCCATGGCTACTCATGCGTTTGTACTTTATTGTAGCATAATTTGCGGTGTAACACATTAATTTTCATGATAACCAATTAATGATTGTATTACTCTCACTCGGTCGGCGTCAAGGGTTAATTGATGTGAAATTATGCTTATCGTTTTATGTGAAAAATTTTTTAATCGTGTTCTTCATTATGCTTGGATTTCGTCAACATAAACTGGGAGTGACAAAAGTAGATGGTAACGAAATCATTGACAACTACGAGTATAACTGAAATTAGATCAACAATGTTTCAGTCTAACGTAGACATGTACATTTATTTCTTCAGCACCATGTACAGCAGCTTCTTCACCCGTGGCGAGCACACCCTCAAGGTGTCCATGGGCCTTTTTGCGCTCAACAGAACTCGACTGTGTGAACGCTTGAGGGCCAAGTCTGCAGTTCCTGCAGGGGCCGTTGTTGTTCTTCAAGGAGGAGAGACTCAGACGCACCACTGCACCGATGCCCAACCACTTTTCCGGCAGGTCAGTTTGTCATGCTGTTGTTAGCCTTGCATGTGTGATGAGGGATTGTTGACACTTGCGGTTATCTCAATATTAGGGTAGGCCACATATGATGGTATACTGTAGACCATGGGATAGACATGATGCATTGTAACATATTACAAGATGCTTCATGAATATTTTACTGCGTATGTGTAGTATACTAAGAGTTGAAACCACCGTGAGAAATTCGAAAAGGGGAACAATTATCCCCTTATCATATTTAATTCGTAGTAGTTCTAATAAATATGCAATTACATCAGCCTACTTTCAGGCTATTATGAAGTACTCAATATTATATAAAAATTTATTGTAATAAATTATCGCTAACGAATATACACATGCACTAATTTTTGGTATAACCATCAAGTATCCCAGATGACAGTGGCTAAAGGGAAAGGAAGCCTGCTTGACAAGGTACATGTGCGATGATGATGTAACCCCATAGTTTTGTGATAAGGGTGACAGTGGGCTGTGTCCATGAAATTTTCCTTTTTATTGCGACTTTTGTAGTTGCTGCATGTTTTAAATAATACGGTAATAATCAATGCCATTTGGACTGTCATGAATATGAATGATTTTGCTAATGTGATACTTATACCATACTTGTGCAGAACCAGGTGGCTGGTGCCCTCCTAATACATTCATTTGCAAAGCCCTGTATGGTGGAAATCGGTGGAAATGATGGTATTAAATAGATTGTCGTTGATGTGCCAGTCGAGCCCATTCATATAACATGTATGCTGTCACATTTTTGTTGCGCAATTCATTAATGCCCGTAGCATTTTTCACAATTTGGCAGCATGCCTAGTGCAATGAGGAACTAATGGCGTGGATCGATTGCATATCGGTCGAGTATTTCTTGAGATGGTGTAAGTGCAAGAGGATTTTTGCATGTGTTGCGATTGCCCGTTTGGTAGGATTTCAATGCAATCATCGGAGTGAAAGTAGGTGGTGTTGAGATGTATAGGGGAGGACAAGGAAGAGGAAAGTGTGTGAATACAGGAGCAGGGAAACTTTCCAAACAAACAAGGAAAAAAATAATAAAAATAAAAGGAAGCACGTGGTAAAATTCCATTGTTTTTGAGCAAATGTCAGTTGTTTGCGCGATGCTCAAGTTGGTTCAAGGTGCAAACGAATGATTCTGAGTTCATACAAATTGAAGTTGGCCACCGTTCTGACACCAATACTTTTTACTGCTAAGGTACAAGGTGTCCGGTTCTTATCGTAGCTGTTTGCAACAATGCCGCAATTCTGGTTTGTCATTGAGCCCAGGAGGATATAGATTTTATGTCAATAACTCTTGAATAAGGAAGCCCGTCGAGCCAGCATATGCAACCACATTTTACAACTACCTGTAAGCCTTCTCATAAGGCTCGTTCGGCTTAGAAAGCATGTCCCTGCGTCACCTGCACGTGCCAACGAGCATAACTGCATAAGAAAGCGATTATGGTGAGGACAGCTCATTTTGCAACGAAATGGAAGCGCGCGAATATTGCCCAAAAATCCAGGTCAGGAACACGTTTGAGATCCATTACCTTTCTCTTCCACATCAGAAGGCCAAACAAGTGTAAGCGTCAACATGAAAGGACACGTCAGCAAAGGGAGAAAACACCTGCCGAGTTGAATCACACGGCAAAGGTCAAAAACGGAGAACTATGCCGCTTTTTGGAGGTGCTATTCACACGAAGTGGTTCAACTCGCGTACGTGCAGGTGGCATGCCTTTTGTTGGTTGTAAATAGGATTTGCATGTGCAGTAATTACTGCACGGAGTAATTGATGTCAAGGTCACCTGGTTGCTTCCACAATATATTTTTTTGTTGATACTTGTAGCAAAACAGTGCGTCACCATTGCCTCCCCGGCGACTCGACTACATTTCCCGGACACGTCATGGGACTTGAAAGTGGGTCATGAATTGGGCGACTCTGAACAAAACAAAATAAAAGCCAGGTTTGCGTAGTCGTAGTTGCGTTTTCAAGGAAGGGAGAGGCAAGTACGTGTCATTTTACTGCGATACCCACGCGGAATAATGTCCAGTACAATATTTGGAGATTCCACATATAGTAAACATGTTTTTGAAATTCCATCCGAGCATTTTTCCCATCCCATTGTTTTGAGGCAAAATCAGCAACAATTCCCATTTGGCTAGATGGTGTGCGTCACAACCCCCGTCGTGATCAACAGTTCCGATCAGCACCCTGCCGCTTATTTTGGCTTGACCCAAGGTGACCCGTTTTGTTTGTTATCCGAGTCTTGGCTGGAGTCTGACGATGACGTAGGCGGGCTGAGGAGGAACGAAAATAAACGAAAATGACGAAACGAGTCCTCCGGCCCTCGCCTAAAGGATGGAACCCCTTTTGTGTATGGCGGTCTGTAGTCCCCTCGTCGCCAGAATAATCCCGGTTCATGTGCGCCCGAAAGTCGAAGCCGGGCTCAAATCCGAATAGGGTCTATTTTCATTCCTGGTACGACCCCGTTTTCTCTGGGAGGACGACTGAAAGTGGATACCTGCAAGTATGCGGCTGTGCGCAGATCTAAAGTTGACTTTGGAATTTTCAGAATGCAAGCATGTGGAAACGTTTGGCTCCGTCGTTGCCGTATTTGGCTGTTCAGGCATAGCTAGGGGGAAAAGGGTAGGGTGGTGATATGTTGTGTGGTTCAAAAGGTCGAAAACTGTAAGGCACGTTGAGATTACGCGTTGGTTTATCAGCAGGTCATCAGTCATCAAGGAAGGATATAAATTCTCCATAGGCCGGTTTATGAAACACGGGGTGGGAGTGTGTAGCGGTGTGTAGATGGAACTGGGATACACTGAGCGGTTAGAGCAAGGGTTAGAGTGCGCAAATTGTACTTTATATAATGCGATAGTGATGATGTTGGGTAACTCTCCGACCATGATATTATTGTTAGATGAGAGCGTGATTGAAATCTCAGATTTGTTTAAAATTGTCTGAAATACTTGGTAAAATGCTATGAAATAATGAAGCCACCCAACTGTACCGTTGGCAGGTACGCTGGGCTCTTTGTTGGAGTCGTTTTTATACACATGTTCCACACAATATCACATCAGGTGTTACTGGTTGTATTGCACACAGGTGCAGTAGCCTACACACAGGCAGTATACCAGCCAAGTCGCGCTCATTCCAGAGTCACTCATTTTGGTAATAAACAAGGTAGAGACAATGTGATCCTGCTATAATTTATGGTCAGTGTAGTTAGCGGTAGAGCGAATACGACCAGAAGATGACGTCTCCAGCCGAATCCAAGCTCCTGTTGTTATTATTATGCAAGGGGGGCAAAGCCAGCGTGGAGAGCAGGGTGTGAATTTGAGGTGAATGAGCCAAACAAAATCCGGAACATTTGTGCGCAGGGAAGTTCACGGCAGGAGTTATGGTTCCATTGTCAACGTGCATTCGGCCGCTCACCTCAACCTTCTTTGCTTATATGGGTTCCGAATGTTTGTTTTTCTCTTCGTCTCTTTTCTGCGCCAATGCGTGCGTGTACTACACTACATGTATACCGGTAGTGGCCTGGAAATGTGCGAATAACTACAGAAAAAGGGGTAGACGTTGAAAAGGGATTTTGAGGGTACAACAGCGGCTCTGGGAAATGTTGCAAGTGCTGAAGCCCGGAAGAAACTAGTCAGCAGCATTGGCAAACCCCGTCCTGTGAAATACCGGGGAATGGGCCATAACAAATAAGTGCTGCAGCCCGGTCGGGTTTGTGATTGACCCTCCCTAGCCTTTGGGGCACAAACTTTCACGCCCCGCTGTGACTGCATCTATACACCCCGACGAAAGAAAGTGTTTGGCAATAAGGTTCACCTGTTACTTTCATAAATCCCTCTATTACGTCACGGGTGTTTGCATATATAGCTGAGTCTTCCGCGTTAGAATGAGTGGGGGGGGGGGGCGAAAAAAGGAGCATTATGAGAGCAGGTTATTGTAGCTACATATGAAACAATGTCGAGCGTGCAATGTCTCCTGTCCTTGCATTGTCATACCAAAAGTGCAGCATGGGTCTGCACGTGTTGGCAAGGCGGCGCGTGTGCATGTTGGTTTGCCCACGTTGTCGAAATGAATCAGACGGTCTCTGGAGCGTTAGAATGATGGTGACGCAAGTTGTCTGGCCTTACGGGGTAAAAATCACGGAGGCGAGGTGTGTGGCAATTACGGGGGATGATCTCACCAGGCATTTTGCACTGCCGCTTTGTTGCAATCCGGGAGTATACAACCGATTTTTGTGGCCTACGGAATGCTGCCTGAAGGGTTCCTCATGCATGTCTCCTTCCTGGAAATTGCAAGACCGGGTCACTTCCTATTCACATTCGTTGATCTTTTGACCTACAAGTTGTCGTAAAGCACATGCGCTAATAGGGACGCATTAAAATTTTATGGTGCTGGTAGCTAAACTGCTTGGTTATCAGAGGAGGTGACGTTGGATGCAGGAATGGTTGTGAGCAATGACTTTATGGCAGGGTGACCTAAGAATTCCTTCCGATGCGATGCTGCGTTTCGCGTGGGTTATAAATGCGTCATGATTTTTGTTGTGTACAGAGTTATTGAGGGCGTGCTTTATGTGTGCCATGGTACATTAACAGTTCAGTCAGCCTTGAAACAATTCGGATGTGTCAACAGTCACGTTTCAAAAAAAAACAAAAAAAACATACACACAGTATGATATTGACAATGCAGAGAGTAATTCACTGAATCTATCTTTGTTTCTGGACTTATGGAATGTGTGACTGTATGTTATAGCATATAGAAATTTGCGAACTGTCGTGGCTTACTCTGGTTTACAGTATAGAAGAGGAACTTGTTAATTGACTGGATTCATCCGGGACTTGTAAAAAGGGCTATACTTTCCCCTGGATATATTATTACAGAATTTTGATCATTAAAATAATCGAAAATAATATTCTGACATTTTTTTAATTGATATAGGCTGTATTCACATCACAACGGTTGTATGAATGTCTTTAGCATACTGTATAGAGTTGCTTCGCTATACTTCAATCACGACTTGTTTTCGATTGTGTGATTGAATTTTTAACGATGGTAGTACCACTGAGATCACTGTAATAGGCGTTATGGAAATTTCTTTTTAGGAATCCTACTTCCATTGGGCTTTTGGTGTGGAAGAACCCGACTGCTATGGTGCCATTGTCGCCAAAACTGGAGAATCCATTTTGTTTGTGCCTCGGCTGCCTGACAGCTACCGAGTTGTCATGGGGCACATCGCCACCTTGGAAGAGTTCAGGAAGCGCTACTGTGTGGAGCGGGTGCACTACGTCGATGAGGTCAGTACCATTTTCACCACATCTTTGGATCCTGAAAGTTTTCTGAGGGGGATCATATGCCTTCCATAAATCATTACATATAGTAAGACACACCGAAGTTATCAGAAACCATTGGGCGTGTATTTGAGAATTGTGGCTCAATGTTATATTCAGAATTTTTTGTGGACAGATGGTAACATTGTGTGGAACTGCTCGTGATCAAGCGATGTTAGATAATCCAACCATCTACAGGGGATTCGTGTAAATAACACTCGACAGACCAGCAATGTGTAAGCTGCTACTGTACATGCACACTGATAAAAATATGAATACCGCACGTGATTGGTGCACACCAATAGATCTGACCTGATCTGTGACATAATTGAAGGGCTTTCTTGTGGCATAACTCCATATTTTGGTTCGCTTTGGCATCCACTCAGCCTGACATTGAATGACCATGGATAGAATTGCTCGGTTGTGCCAAGTACGAATTAACCGGCTCAGCATGATTTTGTCCGACTAACAGTAAGTGCAGGCTCGCTCTGCAAACGTTATCAGGAAGCGCTTTTAGCATCAAGGAACCACCATATAATGGGGCAGAGGTAAATGATAGCCCGTGAACCATACTGCCGTCATCCAAAAAGAGAAAGGCGCTCCACGCTGTCAGGCCCATTAAAAGAGAGCAAACTGAAAGGTGATGGAACTTCCGGCGAGGACTGGAGCCGGGCCAAATAAACTATCAAATATTCATGTTTGGAAGCTGTTGTGTACGTACCGCCCTCCCGGATTGTTTGTGCAGTTTCAGCACCGGGAATTACTTTTAGGGTGGGCCTATTAACCCAGTTTCAACCTGTGGAATCGATCATGTAGGTGGAGCGGAGTGTAAGCCTATAAGCGAATGTTGACTTCTGGCTGTATTTCGGACATGATTGCTGAGGCAACCTCCGGAGGAACCTTGGATCTGGCAACTAAGCTGAGGATTGTCTTTTGTATTGGAAACAAGAGCCGCTCCCAGGAACTTTCACCCCAGTCAAGGTTTATGGCCTGGCGAACCCCCTTCGAGATGTGGAGGATGTTTGGGCGACACTGACTTAGCTTCGGAACTAGAACTGGCCGCTTGGGGGTCGACTTGGGATTTTAAAGAAAGTCCTGCTCGAATTTACAAGCTGATGGCGTTAAAGTTTTATGGGGCGTACCCTTGGTCTTTGTGGCGATCGGCCTGAGATAGGCGGTGGGAGGGTGGAGGGCAGTTTGATTATAAAGTTCCTGGACCTTGCAGGTCACTGTTAGTTTGTTGCCAGCTTTTTGTGGTTGCGACATATTACCTACGCCTACTTTGGATCTACCGTGTTTTCATTCAGAGATGCACTCCCAGAATCCTTACTCACCTATAGGAATTCGCCTGACATGTTTTTTTCAACTTGGTGATTGATGAATGGTGTTTCCTGGCCGCAGTGGACCGAGGAAAGTGGCCATTTTGGGAGTGTGTGTACTGCAGCATGTAGGGCCTCTCGCGTGATGAATGTGTATATCATCAGACAGGCGGGCATACAATCCGACGACGAATGACGTTGATTAGTAAACAAAACTGCGCTTCACTTTGAAGTGTACAACTTTATATGCTACGTCTTGCGCGAGTCATTTTCAGAAGGAATTTAAAATAAAGTGTAGGAGGTGCGCTAGATACATTTTGATACACATTGTATTACCATCTGGGATACAGTGTAATGTTGCAATGGGGATGTAGGGGTATTTGTGTTACAAGATTGCAGTGGGCTGATATCCAATAGGATATGACATAATAACAGCTTATATGTTTTGTTCAATTCTGGTTGGTTGGCAAAACTCTTCGCATTGATTTTTTTTTTTTTTTTCAGAAGCTGATCTGCATTACATAAATAGTACTGGGATTATAGTTCAAGCCGATCCGTTGATCTTTATAATACTGTAAACCAGAAGTCGTATGTGTTGTGCAATTGTGCAAGTTTTCAAAACTTTCTCATCAGATTGCATTCAATAGATTATGGAAGCTTCACGTAGCGATAATTGCAGTATCCTCGACGGGAATGCAATACTTGAAAAGTGGCTTCGATTGTTATCATTATTGATAGGTGCAGAAAAACGAGATGAACTGAACTCAATTACATGATGAGTGCAACTTTTATCTGGCGCCTTATATTTTTAAACTTAAAAGGTTGTGTATCACGTATCCTTATCCCGACGATGTGCTACTTAATATCTTGTTGTTCCTTGCGTACTGACAAAGTAACGGGTTTTAAGTGCAGTTGCCAAACAGTGGGCAGTTCGCAGAAAAAAAGCAAGTCCGCAAGATGGCAGGCGAATGGGAACGGGCACATTGACTTCTTCCTTCGTGTCGCCGTATTTTGGGCGGGAAGGGTTTTTGTGTGTGTCCCCCTTTTCCGGTAAGAAGACTCTGTCTCAACTATTATGGACAAGAATCCGGTGTCAACCTCCGTCTCTATTTTTGCTCTTACGTCACAAGGAGGAACTGTCAGAAATGTCCTGAAGCTTGCGAAACAGATGATACCTATTTATACATTTAGCGCCCATTTGTCATCACAAATTCGCAGAAGTACAGCCCCGCTGTATGATTGTCTAATCCTGTTGCGCACAGCCGACAATGTTTGGCAACACGAATGTCGTGCGCGATTAGTCGAGGGTTCCTCATCCAGGAAATTGAGGAGCGATATGCTGAAAGGATGGTGGAATTTAAACGTCACACAGTATGTCATTATGCAGCGTGCGTTTAGGAATGTTGATTACCCGTGTGTACTTTTAAAGTAGGTAATAATAAAACTGTGTTGGGGTAGATTCTTCCGTTGAAATTGTAAATGGGCGTTGAAGTAAATAGTGTTCACGTGATCGGCCTACATACACTGAGTGCCGTTCGTCACGTAGGCGCTGCATTCGATATTTGCACATTTCCCGTCGTCTAGCCAGGTTTGTGACGTCATGTGTTGGCCTCATGCCAGCACCGGTTTGTGTATTTTGCCCGCGATAAGCCAAACATAAGCTACACATGTTGTGGTGAACGTGAGTGCCTTGCGCTGCTCTTTGTCGTAAGGGGGCACCCCCAGCACACTACCGGACTAAAAATAAGGGTCAAGGTCACATTGGGATTGTTTATCCCACGTCAGGGGATACATAGTCCGTAGGTACGCCCCGCTTTTAACCCATCTCCTTCAAAGTATTGATAGACTAGGTGGCGACAGGTCAACGTTTCGAAATCGTTCTAAGTTAATAATACGAGAGGAAATCGATACAGCGAAGGCGTAAACACTTCAAACTTTGTTACATTGCAGGAGAGGATGTTGCGGAATGGAATACAGTACAGCAGCCATTCAGGCGTGATGAAATGCACGTGATTTTTCAATACGGTAGCCCACGGTAGCTACAAATATTTATGGGAACCGCGTGAAATGAAAATATGAAAACGATTAGTAACATTCACAGAAGTTGCCAAATGTAGTGATTTATTAACAATTCAGTGGTAATGATGAATGGCTCGTGATTGCACAGTTCATGGGTTGTTTTGACAACTTGGTATGTGTAGTACGCAGCGTTGTGGTTGTCAGTATTGCGCCAGATGTTTTGACCACCATCAGTTTTGGGGAGAAGTCTTTGCGCTTGCGGGGATTGTCCCAAAGGAATAGAAAACGAAACGGGCAGCTGCACGCGGGAGATGGAGGGTGACTGTAGCATTTCCTTTGCTGCAAGGTCAAGGGGAAAAGGGAAAGAAGTTTTCTGGAGGCAAAACACGAGCCGAGGCAAAGCACACTCTGGAATTTCCTTTCTTCCAGCTGCCAGGCTTTTCGACCAGAGAGACCGCACCAAGGCGCCACGGTCTAAGAAAGGCTTTCCGGCCATTCAGGATACACCTGCCCCTTTTATCTCAAGACAGACAGAAAAACAAACGTCATCGGTCACAAAAAACACAATGTAGGCATTTTTTGTGTCCATACATTTATGCAAGGATCATGTAAGTGTGTAGCGTTGTTGAATGCAAAGTGAGGTATCGGCGCGTAAAGCGATTTCCATAAATGATTCAGTGTCAATAGGGCGCGGAATTAATTCCGGAACTAAATGACCCCTGTTTTAGTTAATTATGCAGGGTTTTACAGGTTAATTAGGTATGTCGGTGGAAGCAAGCAAGGCTTTATTGATGTGTTTATTGTTACATGGGCGAATTTGCTGGCTGGAGCTGCGATACATAATCAGTGTCGGTTGGGAAGGGGGGCGCAATTTGCGTCATGTATCCTCATGACAAACATGACAATAGGGATTCGTTACGTAAATGATTTCGACCCGGTTTTTTTCCCCTCCACTGTTGATATGTATTCCCCGGAGCAACATAGGGGTTGTAATAAATCCAGAAGAGGTTGGGGCAGTCGTGAGGCACCAACCGCCTCCCAGGCAAATCTCGTGGTTCCTTCCAACTGAAAGGTCACTGGTGCAACACGAACTACAGTTCCATACCATTTAAACCGCAAAACCGGTTCTGGTGGAAACACTTGGTACCGATTGCTACATACCTTGTGATACTTTTTGGGACGGTTAGTCACGTAACAGGGGTTCAAATTGCGACTTGTTTGTAAACAAGTTGCTGCCTGTGACGCACAAATTCCGTAACGTTTGTCGTAATACACCAAAACTCTGGACTTTTCGTAGGTTGTGCATAGCAAGTTCCTAGGAACCCTGGGGCATATTTTCCTTCACAATGTACTGAATGTTCTGCAGGCTGGGACTGGGGCCAATCAGGGTGGGTAGAGGAGGACGACGACCTCTCTCGTTTAGTAAACGAGAGCAATGACGGAAGCCAATTCCTATTGTAGGAATCTGGGTGGTACCACCCTTTTGAAATAAACTCACATGTTGGCAAGCTATTTCCAGCCTGTTGCATAACGTGCGTTAACTGGATGTGTCAATAATTATTGCGGGTACCGTACGTCACATTTTTAAAAAAGCGGACCCTACTCGGGGAGTTTATATTATGCCCCGGTTGATAATGTACAGGTATGTTAGCGCCTGATAATGCGCAGTACTACATAAATTACCATTTGTAAGCACTTGGCAATCACGTGTTTGGGTGTGTGAGTTAGCAGGAGAGGGCGTTATGTAACACATGACTTGACATTGACCTTGAGGAGGTCGTGGGGTGAATAGAACGTGGTAATGTGACCTTGATTTGTAGACTAGTTGGCATTTTTTTTTCTGGTGCGCAGCTTGCCGTATCACAAATTACACCCCCACTCTCCGCCACTCTGTACTCCCACCCACCTCTTCATTTGATTTCCTCAACTGACTGCAGCCTGCCACATTTTGTTGGTAAACAATATATCGAGTGGGTAGCCAGGACTAGTAAACAAGAGATAACGTGTGGGTTGGAAATTTTTTATCCCGTTCAGCGCATTGGGTGCGTGATAGCGACCTATATATTGACCTTCATAAAGGTTGAAATATTACCACACGTTGATTCGCGCATAATTACGAAAGGCTGCAATACTAATATGGGTTTGCGACCAAATTAGATTGCATTATTTGAGAATCCGTATTTTTTTATTATTTCAGATTGTCAAGGTGCTGACTGACCTGAAGCCTGATGCTCTGCTGACGCTGGTAAATAAATTATACAAGGATGTATTAATGTTATTAACAATAGAATATCTCCACATCTGCTAAAATAACTTTCATTTATAGTACGGAATGAACACTGACAGCGGGAACACTTGCAAAGAAGCTGCCTTCGACGGAATTAGCACGTAAGTGTATTCACTGTTTTTTTTTTTTCTCTCCATAGGAAGAATAGAAATTTATATTCAGTAGGTGTACCAATCATACACGTGCATATTTATCCAGTTGAGTCACGGTGTTCCAGATATCATATGGTAATAGAGGCATAATAAACCTTGAGTTATTCTATTGTGAAGCAAACAGTACGAGGCACATGAAACCACCCCAACAGATATGTTCGTAACAGACAGCACATAGCCCCTATGTGAGTTAAAATATATGTATGGATGCTATGTAAATGACAGCTGGCCTGTGACAAATTCCGTTTGAGCTTATCTATAATTTGTCACCTGATGTGGAGCAGGTAGACTACATTCATTCCTTGATCAATATGTCCGGCTAGGGGTCGATGCCACGCGGGCCAGAAATAGGTGCAGGTAAGCTTTATTCATGGCTGCTCTACTTCCTTCACTCATCAGTTTTGGCCCAGGATGTCTAGAACAGAGCCTGCCTATTCTAGACAGTGATGGTGATGGCAATAATAATAATAATAATAATAATAATAATAATAATAATAATAATAATAATCATAATCATCATCATCATCATCATGATAAGATATAGCAAGGTGGCATATTTTCATGACTGCTTAAATTATTATCAACTGAATAACTAGGCCAATAATCAAAATTAAATATGGGAGACTTTCACCTCCAGAGAAGTTCTGGGTGAAGGCATAATATAAATCATATTTATGAGGAGACAAATTATGAATGAGTAATTCACATTAGCATTTGTACATTGCAGATTCAAGGTGAACAACAGCTTGCTGCATCCTGAAATAGCAGAATGGTGAGTTCCCATAATAATTTTAAGTGAATGTGAAGAGTTAGAAGTGAACTAAACTTTGCGAATGCAAATTCTTACATTAGTCCAAACACCATATGAATGGATTTCATAGGACAGCTGTGATATAACTCTGAACAAAATGTGCCTTCATGTTATTGATGTGCAACTGTTCGTATAGAAATTAATTTCACAGAAGCTTCAATAACAGAAAATAAATAACAGTAAATATGTCTGAGGATAAGGTGATGTCTGAGGTGGGCAGGGGTGGGGGGTGGGACAGGTTGTTTTTAGGTTTATTTTCATGAGTTTTATTAGTTCATATGTTGGGTTAGCTTGCGTCTCCCTTCATCGCTGACTACCCCTCATAGGGAAATGTCGTGATGTTGTTGTTGTTGTTGTTGTTCAATAACAGAAAGTTTGATATGTTCTTATCCAGTCGTGTGCACAAGACAGACATGGAGTTAGAAGTTCTTCGTTACACCAACCGAATTTCATCAAAGGCTCACATGGAGGTGATGCGCAAGATACGTCCTGGGATGAAGGAGTACCAGTGCGAATCCATCTTTCAGCACTACTCTTACTACAATGGGGGGTGCAGAAATATGTCATACACCTGCATCTGCGGATCAGGAGAGAATGGGGCTATCCTCCATTATGGTCATGCTGGGGCTCCCAATGATCGCACAGTGAAGGATGGAGATATGTGGTATGTATGATGGGGATTCTTATCTACCATTTAGATGGGGATGTATTAACTTTAATTGTAGAAAATAAATGATCTCATGCTAGTCATGCATAACTTCTACTGAGGAAGAAGGATGTCCAGTGACCTCTTGCTGCATTGTTTTACATTATTTTGAGTCTTGGATTGTGGAGGTGATGTGTATATACAGGTAGTCCCCAGGTTTACGAACAACCCAACTTATGGCAATCCGTACTTATGAATGGGCTACCAAGGCTCCCCATAAGGATAATTTATAATATATTATCCCTCCACTTTAAATCACTTCTGCATACTTTGACCAACACCAAGTTCAACGTAAATACTGTATAATTAAGAAATAATTGGGAAAGTACATTACTTATACATATGCACAAACACACATGATGGAAGCGGTTCTTTGGAGCAGCATCTTTATATGCTGTATGCTCATTCTGACTGTGTATGTGCTGTTCCTCAGAGATATGAGTTACATACAAATTATGGACAATTTCAGGAATGTAACCCCGTTCATAGACCAGGGACTACCTGTACTCTTTTTATTCATATCAAGGAATGAGACAGGTACAGTGAAACCTGTTCATAATATATCTTGAGTATAATTAGCAGAAACCTGTCCCCTATGTAAATTTTTTTGGGTCCTATACAATTTTGCTGTATACACAAGTTTCACTGTATTTGTTTTATATTTAGTTAGATTGCACATGTAAAGAAGCAAGTGGAGGTGCAATCGAAGTCTACAGGAAGCATTACTGTTTCACAGTTTGTGTCAAAAGCCTGTTGCTAGAAACATGATACAGTAATTCAATCGGCCCATCATAAGCCAATTGGAGCAACCTCTTTCTCTTCATTTGCCCAGAGTAACTTAACAATAAGCGATTTATTATTAGCAGGATAGAGGATATACTGGAGCTGATGTTATGTGATAATTCAAACTCTGACAATCAGGCTGCTGTGTGACTCAAGTCAACCTACTATAGGTGGTCACCTTTTCTAGGCCTGATATTTTCAAGGAGGTTGTGGTGCTATTTAGGCCAAGCTTCACTAAAATATGTAGGTCTACTCAGGCAGTGTTCTGTACATTAATATTTTTCTAGCTTGTTTGACATGGGCGCAGAATACAACTGCTACACGTCAGACATTACCTGCTCATACCCTGCCAATGGCAAGTATACGGCTGATCAGCGGCTGATTTACAATGCTGTCCTGGATGCCAACCGTGCTGTTCTGAAAGCCCTGAAGCCTGGTGTTTCTTGGCTGGACATGCACCTTTTAGCCAACCGGGTCTTGCTGGAATGTTTGAAGAAGGGAGGCGTAGTGAAGGGTGATGTGGATAAGATGATGGAAGTCAACCTGGCAGCAGTGTTTATGCCTCATGGACTTGGACACTTCCTTGGGTGCGATACCCATGATGTGGGAGGCTACCTGCAAGGGCACCCAGAGAGGCCAACCCTTCCTGGTCAGAGGTCACTTAGGACTGCCAGGGTCATGGAGCCAAGGATGGTTATTACCATTGAGCCAGGCTGTTACTTCATTGACATTGTGAGCTAATTATATGGGATGATTATGGTTTATTTAAGTAAGAAGATACTTTGCACCCCTCTCACCCTTCCTTGTCATTTGGCATTCTTCATACCAAGTATAGCACACAGTAAAACCTGGAAATGGACCATTGATATGGCATAAAATTGTCAGTTACTGAACTTGGGTCCAGAAGAGAACCGAATATTTAGTGTATTTCCTTCAAGTGTAATGAAAACCTGACCACTATAGAAAAGTGTTGTGGAACAGAGTGATTTCATGATAGCCAGGTTTTGCTGTAGGTCTACCGTTAATATTGAGCCAGTGTAGATTTTAAAACCTTAAACGAGTCATATTGAATGCCCAAATGCCCTTCACTTTACATGTTTGCTGGATGCAGTAGCAGCAACTA
>JYFJ02004836.1:0-31228 GCA_000934665.2 Catajapyx aquilonaris | reverse complement strand
CTAGTGAAACCCCTGGGGCATATGTCGGGGCCTCCGTACGGATTTGCATAGCGAATAACAGGAGAGACAGACATACGTCTAGAAATATGTATTAGATAAGCACCGATGCAATGCCTCGGCCATGGACGCTCCTGAATGATGTTAAATTAAACTCCTACACTCTCGTTCTATGTCCAACGAACCAAGAATAACCGTTTATTTACATCATTCAGCATCCCTCACAGCACGTTTCCATGGAATCTCTCACGTTTCCACGGAGAATCACCTGACGCAACAATGGGAGTGAACAGTCTCAACAAAGGAACACTTGTTTACTTTCAATTTATTCATTGTTAAAACGTGCAATTTCAAAATTCAATTACTCTTCAACCAAACATTTCCGCACACAAGGAATAGTGTCATTCGACTCAGCTCATCGAGTAGATTCAGAAAATGTATAGAAACCTGCAAGATTTTTGCGGCTCTAAACTGCACCCAAGCCGAATTAAGTAAAAGTGTAAATGGTAGGAAATCAAGTCACGACGGTGGAAATCTGTGTTCAAAATTTGGAAGCTCTACCTACAGCAGAACTTGAGTTAGGGCGAATAAAAAAAACGTAACAAGAACAACAACAAGAAGAAGAAGAACAAGTAGGAAAAATTCATTGTTGAAACATTGTTGAAATCTATGCTACGGTCTTACTTAAGGGCTATCGCCCTTAAAATACTGACATTTCATTCTCTTGGGTACTCTACAGGCAGGACATGCTAACTTGCCATTAACGTCATCGTTTTGTGTACCAATTCCTAGTCAACGGAAATCTGCCGAACCCACACGTGGAACCTCCCACTTTTTCCCCCATGGAGATGGCTTCATGAAACAATACTAATAGTGTCAACAAAAAGAACATGACTGTGCTCCCATGGCTCCCATTGTTGAGTGTTGATGGCATTTTATCCACGGAAACTTGAAAAGTGGGGGGTTCCAGGGGTTGTGTTCGGCAGATTTCCGTTGACTAGGAGTTGGTAAACAAAACGATGCCGTCAAGCCGTCAACGATGGCAATGGGCTGCTTACAGCCAAATAATGTGTCGGTTCTGGGTCGGGTCTAGACCGGATCTGGCACGGATCTAAGCCGGGTCCAGTTTGTGTCTCGTATCCTGCGCGTGAGGCCACCCCAATGTCTTGACCCAGTACTATAATATATTGAGTTCCAGTCCTTTCCGAGCAGCGTCGCCTGAGTCCGGCCCGCCTCCCCCGCCTGGCCGCCTCCCTGCGGCCAGATCCCCGAAGCTTCTCCTGCTGCCTTCCGCCTCTCTCCTTGCTTCTTTCTTTTGGCCTATCCATCTCGTTTCCCATCCCGAGAGGTGAAAGCTGCCCCTGCCTCTCCGCTGAAGTCCCAGACAGGGTCCTGAGAGGGGTGTCCTGCGCCCAGGGTTGGGCCCCGAGGCTGCCTGGTCCCGGAGGTGAAGGAGAGGGAGCCTGACCCCCCCTCTCTCTTTTTCTCTCTTCGCCTGCCCTGCCTGCCTGGACAGCTGGGGTCACCACTCATTTCCCGCCTCTGGAGGGCAGTGGGGCACACACAGGACTAGAAAGGTGAAGCAGTGCAGAAGGTCTCTCTCAAGCTGCATTCACACATTGGGAATGGGCACCAAAAGCATGCTATTCACACTGTCAAGCTAACGTCTGACATCCTTTATCCGAGATCACATTTGCTCCCTTTTGGTGCCGCACGACCAGTATGTGAATGCCCCTTAATTGTTTTTCCTAGGTTCCTGTGGAATCTACAAACTCTCCCATGATTTCATAGGGAAGTGGCTGTTATGCCATGAAGTACTGAGCTCTAGATTCTGTAGCCAAAACTAAAAGACACAACACACTGGAATACTTGCTATAAGTGATTATAGATGGAAGTCTCGGTGTGCACTGCCACGTGCCTGGCTCTCTCTGGCTTGTTTCTCCTGCGCCTGCTATGGACATTTGCGTGTACATGGGTTGGTGATGCAGCATTGGGGAAGAAAAAGAGGAAGCTTGGTGAGACTGTTAGAACCCTCGTTGTGATTGGATCTGGAGGTCACACTGCTGAGATGCTTCGCCTTATGAGTGCCGTCAACCCCTGTAGTTACTCCCCGCGTCTGTACTTGCTGGCAGATACTGACATGTCAAGCAGGATCCGAGTGGAATGCCTAGAGTCAAATTGGTCCTCTATGTATGGGCCAAAATGTGGCTCATACCAAACACATCAAATCCCTCGCAGCAGACATGTGGGACAATCGTACTTAACTGCTGTATATTCTACTCTCATCTCACTGCGTCACTCATGGCCAGTACTGCGAAGCTTCAATCCAGATTTGGTTCTTGCCAATGGGCCTGGAACATGTGTTCCCATATGCTTCCTTGCATTTCTGGCCAGATTTGCTGGCATAGGTAAAGGGGCAAAGGTCATCTTTGTGGAGAGCATTTGCAGAGTCACATCCCTGTCATTATCTGGGTGGATTCTGCTACCTTTTGCAAATTATATTTTGGTCCAGTGGCCAATGTTGAAGTGGTTGCCCAGGGTCAAGTATATGGGTAGACTAACATGATGGCAACGTAGACGTAATTGTGGTTAATGACACTCGAACGAGTGGATCTTTGTGCCCGATGCAAGCCAGGGTACTTGAATTAATTTCAAATGTTTTATTATTTTCACATTTATCCAGCACAAGTGGTTCTGAGAAGACAGTGCACCATGTTATATTATCAAAACAATGTCAGCTTGAACTAAATGCAATTTTTGAAATAGGAGCAAATGCCACTCTCATTGAAAATGCTTTTGTCACACACCTTTACACACACAGCATGTGCATTTGTTTGATTTTTTCCGTTTCCTGATTACCTAACACCCTCTTTCTACCTGTGCCACTAGAAAATTGTTATGTGACTTTGGATGGTGTAAATTTGAACTTTAAAATATGATAGTGGCAAATACAAATTCAGATGGCAGATTTGAGGGCTTACTAAGTGCATTGAAAGTATGTAATTGTGAATGAATTGTATGTAGCTGGGAAATAAACATGTGCAAGCGAGAATGTTGTATATAAAAAGTTCTGAACCTGAGAGTTGGGGGGGGAGTATAGATTACTTTGTCTAATTGTGAGAAGGACTATTTGGTTTAAAATAAATTAAGTTAAATTAGTACCTCCAAAAAAATCAACATAACCAATATCCTGCCACTGCATAACCATCAGATCTTGAGCTACCACTCGATGCAAATCATATATCAATCTGAACATTTTTTGAGCCATATTTTGATACCACATTTTTCAAACCTTTATCAAGTAGGCCTACTCTCGCCATCAACTCGTCTCCTTTGAATTCCTCGTATATTAACACCTGTCAAAAAATTGTTTTGTGCAGTGAGGTACATCAAGTGGAAGGCTTTAACATCATCAACAATGGTCTGCACTATGGTACAGACATTGACAGTCTGGAAAGAAATTCAGGTTACATGCTGTTTATGTCATGTGGGAGTTAAACATCTGTGGTTCACACTCTATAGCTATGGTTAATGTTATGGTCATGTTAATTTTTAGGAGAAATTATTATTTTGAATTTCCGGCCTTATAGATCGTACTTTTGAGCTGGAATGATATTTCAAGGTGGAAAAGTGGTTGTGAATAATGTATAATTCCTCCAGGATTTTTAAGTTAATCTTGAATAATTTATAGTGGAGGAGGTTCCTGATAATATCAAAAGCAAAAGTTAAATAATTCCCCCCTCCCCCTAAAGAGAGTTGGAGTTGTGAACATCTATTCTTGGATAGGCCTGTTCTAATTTTGCAATTTTTTTCAACTTTTTAATCACCATAATGGGTGGTTGCAAGTTGTATGATATTTCATTAAAATTTTTAGATCAGATAATACCTGATTTTTGTAGTTGTGCATTGTCAAATAAAACTGTCACTTATGATTCTATGAAATAGATTACATGTTACTTATTGCCAATTCAAATATCCTTTTGTACTCGTAGGTATGTGTACGATCTTGCACAGGGGTTCTATTTAGCAAGTAGTTTGATGATATTAAGGGTAGCTTGGAGATGTTACAACTTTTAATAATTTTTCAGAGCCAGCTGCGCCAATCAGCCTTCCTAATCACTGGCATTGTGCATGATCCATCCTGGCAGCTGATTTGTTGAGATGCTCACTACAGGTCAGCGGCCAGTTTTAAAGAATAAGAAGTCTGGTAGCAAGCAGAGCGCCATCCTTCATATTGACAATGCACCCCCTCACATCAAACAAGTTGCAATGGAAGGTACTAGAGTCCTTTTCTTATGACCTTTATTTTTCAAATGCACATGAAAGTAAAACTTTGATGAAGCGGAATTTTATGCTTTGAAAATCGGAAATTACATTATAACAGTAGTTGGAGCATTTGTCTGCACTGCAACAAGTGATTATGCCTCCAGAATCTTATTAAGTTTTGTTCAGCTAATTTAATATTGTCATGCCATAATAAGAGATTATTCAGTTGTAATTAGGCCTTTTGCAAACGTTAAACCTAGCAGAGTTTCTCTGTTCTAAACTTTCCAGCAGTGAATAGAATCCCTTCCTTTGTGACAGAGAAATTCAGTGAGAATCCTGTGCTGGGACAAAACAAATGTTCAAATTTCCGCCTACCTGTAGGCTGTTACAGGCAGATTTCACTCTACTGAAGTGTTAAGAATTTCATTTTGGCTGATGGTTTAATATGATTTTTTGTTCTGCCCAGCTTTGAAGCACCCTTTGTATGCCAGGCGTTTTCACACGCTTGAGGAGTTGACAACTGCTGTTACCTACTGGTGTGACAGCAGCCCTGCAACTTCTCACATGCCTGTGCTAACTGGGGCTATAGCTAGGAACAGTCTACTTCAAGCTGCCAGGTAATTTGACATCTTCAAGGATCAGTGTCTCTAAATCCAAAAAAAATTGAGATACTGCACAGACTATGTTTTTGCAGGGCCCTATATAGTAACTGTTGAAACCTGAAGAAATCATTAGATTCATACATTTGTCAGTTGTTCAATATAAAAGGCTGCAAACTTACCAAACACATCTTGTATCAGCTTACACTCTTGAAGACAAATCATAACTTTTTTTTTACAACTGCACTCTGTATCATTATTCTGAGAGAATAAAGGGAAAAAAGTTGTACCAGAAGCCTTGTAACAGTAGTACTGTACTGCACTATAAATTGTTGTTAGTTTGCATTAACAAGCAGCCTTTTACCTGACGTTTTCATGCAGATGAAAGGAAGGACAAAACCATAAACTTGGGCTGCAAATGTCAACATTTGTACTGAAATGCTGACTCTAATTTACATGATACCTTCAGAGTGGACACATTTCGCAGATAAAGCTTCATTTACTTCAGATTTACGAGTACAGTGAGCAAGCAATATCTAATGAAGATCAACATTTGTGTTAGGATCAATGTCATTTCATTTTGACTGTATGTAGGCAGGTGGCAGATTATTATTATTAACACTCTGATTCCTCCTACCCAAACAGCGGAATGGAAACTTCTGAAGAGCTCACCAACCTGCAGAATGCTGGTGAGGTGGCATATGAAGCAGAAGTAGTGACCTCCCGCAATGGTGTGACCCTGGATGTCCACCTGCAGCACCCTGGCTCCCTCCAGCAGCCACCACCACCACCCCAGACAGAGCAACCACCTCTGCAGGTTTGTGCCCTGTGTGGGCAGCGTTTTACCACTGCTGCAGAACTCCATGCCCATCGACTGGACCACGGGGGCAGCCCAGGTTCAGCCAGTGGAGGAAGCTCAGAGGAGGGGGGAAAGAAATCTCACGAGTGTGTGACATGTGGGGCGCGGTTTGGCAAAAGGGCCCAGCTGAGCCGACACGAGAGGGCCCACTCAGGACGCAAGCCCCATCGGTGTGACTCATGTGGGAAAGCCTTTGTGTATCAGTGCAAGTTAGCATACCACAGGCGAATCCACCTGGGCAGTGTGGAGGAGAGGCGGCATTTCACCTGTTCCCTCTGTGGAAAGGGGTTCACCCAGAAAGGAGCTCTGCAAAGACATGATATGATCCACATGGGCCTCAGGCCCTTTGCATGTGACACCTGTGGGAAGGACTTCACCCAGAAGACACACTTGCAGAAGCACCAGAAAATGCATGCTGGAAAGTAAGCAACTACCCCCAGAAGACAAGATGTGACTACTGCCAATTGAACATTGTGTTAAGTTAAGGCCATTTTAAGTGCAAGAAGAGGATAATACTGCTGCTCAAAGGCAAACTACATTACATTTACTCTTGGTGAAGTTGAGAGGAAAGTCATTGTGACTCTTCATATCGCAATTTTTGTTTTGCCAATACCTCAGGTTTTGTTGGTCACATGCCGCAGTCAAAAATATACAAAGTGCAGCTTCAAGTGGCTAGCTTTGAAATTGATATTTTTAAAAATGCATACAGGACATTTTGCCTTTGGGTGGCAGAATGCGTTTACTACTAGAGACACTGATTTATAGCAGTTGCGTTTAGAAAGTATTGTAGAGAATTGGTGATTGAATGGGATCACTCTTTAACCCCCTGGTACATGTTATAAAAGAATAGCACATGTGTGTGAGGTTTTTATATTATTTATTCTCAAATAATAAACACTGTGAAGAATAAAAGAATTCCATTTAAACTGAGCAGGACCACCATTTTGCATTGTTGCCATGCTTTTTGCTTTCATGGGCCTCAGGTACTTGCTCAAACGTGAGTTTTGTAACCCTTTTAGGTATTTCCAAGACAGGACCACCTGGCCAGAACTGGAAATAATACAACAGTTACTAATTTCATTCATATGACCTTCTCATACATTGTGTTGTTACAGAAAAGTGGTGGCAGGATTGCTGACTCATGCACGTGTAGGATTGCAGTCTGGTAACTGCACTTGATGTTTGAGTTTCAGACAATTCCTTAGCCATATCTTCATATAATTTATGAATGTGCAATACCATTGTACTTGTGGAAACGTCACAGAGGCCTGCACAGAAATTCCTAATGTCAAAATTCTATGGGTCATATTTTTTGTGCCCATTGACTACAGTAAAAGTATAATGTAGTAGAAAATCTACTGTAGATTCTCTGGACCATAACAGTAGTCCATTACTGAAATTTGTTTGATCCCGGTGTAACCATTTTCCTGCATTTTTGTCATATATGCAAGAGAAATTTCTTCTGCACATACCATTTTGTGGAATGGATTGGAAAAATGTATTTTACTTCAGTTTGCGAAGAGTGCAATTTCTGGTTTGCATTAGCTGATACTTCCAAGATACAACTGCACAAATGAAAGCATGCAATAAATATCCGAGTGTATCACAAGTACTTATGCACAGTGCTTTTTTGACCTCCAGATTTGATATCCCTTTGGTCACTTATGACCCCATGAAAGCCAGGGGGTTAATAATAACATGAATATTTAATTCATGTAGCAGGACATGAAGATAGAATTAATGGATGTTGGTGGATTAATTGCATGGGATGGTTCAGGTATTGTTTCAGACACATACTGCATTTATTGGTAGCTTGATCCTGAGCAACACTACTTCTGAGGCACTCAAAAATCAAAAATCTCAACAGTTTTATGGCATAATTATTATGTCCCTGGAACTTCTTAAGGTGTAGAGATATGCAATACTGCACATTATGCTTTTGTACATCAATTTATTACATGGTGGTGTGTAAAATGCAACATTTGTTCTTCGCATCAGTGCAGTATTCTTACCTGTGTCAGTTTAGGTCAGACTGGCATATCAGCAGTATTTGAAATATCTTAATTTACTCATTGTTCTTCACATAATCAACATGAACCCAAGCTCAACCTCCAGCTCCGGGGCATTTCCAACTTGTACAAGTCATCCTAGCTGTGGTATCCGTCCCACTCTTATACCTAGCGCACTAAGGCCTAACCCCTGAGAGGTTGCTACAATAATCTTGAAACAACAAGAGCTTTGAGACGCAAGACCCATTCATCTGATGAGGAATAGGTAGAAGCAGGTATCCAAATACAGGAGTTCACGTTTGTAAAGATGGTAAAAAGTATAAATTTTGACTATCCTCCTGAGACCCGAGAAGAATTGAGTAACGCAATATCAGTTCCAATTGCATTTTCTGAACATTTTCCCAATAAGAAACGAGAAAAAAATTTTAGTTTTAAAATATCCACAAAAATGGTGACAAACAACCAATGAGAACATTGGCATTAATTTGCTGCTACAGAAGCAGAACGGATGAGAGCTGAAAATTGAAATACCCCTTAATGGATCACTCACATAGTGCTCTATCCTCAAAACAATGTTTTTTAAATTCATTTGTGGAATTCGTGGTAGCAATTCCTCTCAGAAGACAATTAAAGATAAATGAAATTATTTTTTAACGCCACCACTCCAGGCATGGGACTTGCTCCTTCCCTTCTTACCCGCTAAAGTGGTACCTTGCTATTCTAGATTTTGAAACTGAACTGCATAGTGAAAAGCGCACTTCCTTGTGGGTGTATAGGTACAGGCACTTAAAGAAAAGTCACACCCATTCAGCTAAAAAAAATAAAAATAGGATGTCCATTCAAATGGACATTTTGTCTCAGGAAGAAAAGAAAATTACCAGATCTCTACAGCAACAAAGATGGTCACAGACAATTTTTTTCGTATTTTCTAATGCACATTCCTTGCGAATCCCAGGACATTCCCTACATTGACGAAAATCGCACTCTAAATATGAGGAAAAAAATAAAACTTATCAGATGAGCGCCTTGCTTCTGCAGCGGCATCCGCCATTTTTTCCGCGATTTAATTTTCTCGGCCCAAGTCAGATATTCGACACTAGGTGGCTACAGCTATTGAGGCCAGATTGTAATCATGGGATACCAACAGATTACACTTCTGTTGGCATCACTAGTTGGCGCCAAAAAAACTTTTCCAGATGTCCAGTATACTGGACGCCGGGTCTCAGGAGGCTATGGATACTTTCTGCCTAGTACTCTGGAATATTCCGCTAAATTGTGGCAAGGGCTTGAAGTAGAGCTTGGTTCGAAGTTTCGACAAAGTTCTTGGAAATCAGAATGAGCCTCTCTCCACCCTTGATTTACGGATAGCTCCTGATCCCTGGTGCCTGGTATGGGTGTCCATGGGAAGGGAGGTATCCGGTGGGACTTCCCCAGAAATGGTGAGAACGAGTATGGCCTCTTGTAAAGGCAGTGAATATTTCTTGTTGGAACATAAAACTACTGTCACACGAATTGTTTGGCATGCAGTCTTGTGGACAAACAGCCACCTTGGGTAACGGCTGTTATACTGCACTCTGTTATGATTTTCTGGCAATACCACAACCTCAATGTCTTCATATTTGCAAAAGATTATTTTTTATTTCATAAATAAAAGGCAAACAATGCCAAAAAAATGAACTTGTCTCACTCATTTGATGCTTTAATGTGACACACATGAATCACATATTTCTGACATATTGCGTATACTGCCAGGTTTAACTCACAATTAGTGAAAAACCCGACATCTTTAACTTGCAATAAGCAAAACTCAAGTGTTCCTTATGGTAAAAGTTTGTGAATATGTTTCAGCCATGAATCCCAAACTCATGGTTGCAATATTAAGATGACAATTTTTGATTCCAGACAAAAAAATCTCGGTCAGGAATTTTGTTGGATGCATTATTTTGGAGCACTTTCCAAGTTTTCATCTCGTGCTGGAGGAAACATTCCTTCATGGAATATTAATTTTGAGAGCACCTTTTGTTTTGGCTCGTGTGTAATACAGTTGACTCTGGATATAAGAGCCTCGATTATAAGCAACCTTCAGTTGTAGCCAACTTGAAAGGCTGGTCCCAGCATACTTCCATACCATGCCCTGTCTGTATATTCGGTATAGGAAACCTTGGTTATTTTATACAGATTTCTACTGTCCCTTGAAGTCTCTGATATCCGGAGTAGACCATACATTGAAATCTGGACATGGTATAATAAATCTTCTTGACAAAAATGTTCTGTAATTATCAAGTTCCCACTACACGTGACAAAATACCTTGAAAATCTTCCACTGGGAGCAAACAAAAATATTGTATGGACAAGTTTCCACTATGTGCAGAGTGCTCGATAGGCAGTATTTCAAGAATGTACGAGAATGTCTTCGTACTTCAAATATATCTTGACTTGGGATGTGTTGGGAGAACTTATTTCTACTTCCAGATCCTTTCTCAAAATTGAAAAGACTAATACACATAAGATGCACTTGAAATCTTTATTTTTTTCCCTGGAACATTTTTTCCTCACTAAATCCACTCAAATGCTTATTCTAATACATAACAAATTAGGACGTTCTCCTAGACCTTCCAGTGACCATTTTCCACAAGCATGGAATGTTTGCTTGACCACATGTGGTGAATGCAGCGAGTTGAGCACACCTCAACATTATCACACACTGCAGTTACAGCTTTTCTTTTCTACATGTTGGCAGATTTATCCACACAAATCCAGTTGCGCCTCTGGAATTAGACTCACACAAATGCACTTACAGTAGTAAAGTCAATAATGCACAAGTCAATGATCACCTGCAAGTAACTTAACATAATATGGGAATCAAGCCTACAGTGGACGGGTCATGAAAAAATTACACCAAGAACAAATTCTCTAATGGACATGTTTCTGGGTATCCAGGATCCATCGCAGAGAAATTCCACTGCAACATTAGTGACACAAACATAATAAAAAGCCAAACATAAATCAAAAGTCACGATTTGCAGCATGTGGAGGGTTTTTCCACTCACTCCCCCTGCATGAACTATAGCTATCAAAAAGAAAAATCCTTCATTCGTCATCTGGATAATAAAACTGCTTCCAAACTGCAAAAATCTAATTATGAAACACATGTTCTGCAAAAATAATTACCAAAGATTTCTCTTCCAAGCTGCATACATGGTAATAATTGAGGAAGGTATTCATGTCCATATGCAAAGCAGAGGAATGTCATGATTGGATAACCCATACTTAACATGAGAAATGTCCAGTTGTTACCATGATCATCTGCATTTCTGTTACATCAAAGTTTCTTCTCATCAATTTTGTTGGATTAATCTATAATTTATGCCTTGGGTTGTTTGAAGTTAATCCCTGTCACTGCTTAGTTCCTGGCATACCCTTTTGGGGTTTGGGAAGAACGAGAAATTACCAATATTATTATTGATGAAAATATGACAAAAGGCGAGCGTTTGTAAATTTGTGGCAGACTTTGTTTACTGCTCCAAGATCCTTCATCCACTAATCCCTCTCTTCCAAATGAACCGCATCTTAATTCACCATTGATCACTCACACCATGAATTAACGTTTTGGGCACATTTTGACCCTCCCCATACTTATTTAACCAGCCTGTGATGCTATACATTCATTTCTATATAAAGTAGACTCAAGTCACATGAGGAGTATGACCAATTACGAGTAGAATGCAGTTTAAAGCATGAAGTTAATACAACTTATAATCTGGCACTTGTTTAAGTTTTCCTGTAGGGAACTTGGAGAGGTGATTATATCCCAGGTTATGATGCTGCCAGCCACAATGTAAGAAATGCCAGGGCACAGCAACAAGAGATATTACTTTTGAAACCAGTAAACACAACCGATAAGCAGAACACACTGAGCACCTCAGGCATCATAGTTATCAATAACTTTGGCGGCCCTGTAAAATACCATGACTCTTCCTCAGGTGATTATTAAGGGCTGGCTTTAGTGGATAAGAACGATTGCACAAATGGCAAGCGTAGATCATTGCACTGAAGTGTTGGCTACGGTGCTGATGACAATCATGTGCAGTGGCATACGACCGGAAGCAAACGTCACAGCGGTACCGTGAACCCGATGGATGCGACTTCTTGTGATGCACATACATTACATATGACCCCAGGTCACGATGGCACACAAAGCAAAAAGTAGGATTTTTTGAGTTGGCTCTCTCTGGGTGCTCGTCTTGCATGGGAGCAGTGTTAGGGGTTGGTTGTGAAAATGTTGGAGGAGGAGGAGGAGTATGGGGAGAAGGCAACTTTCTGGATTGTACTGGGGGATGTGGAGCAGCTGAGGGAAGAGTCTGGGCCCGGCAAGGATGAGACAAAAGTTCCTTGGCGGTGCTGTAGGAGTTCTTGCAGCGGTTGCACTGGAAGGGAAAGTTCAGTGGGTGGGAAGTGTGGTGGTACTCAAGATCAGACAGTGCGGGGAAGGACTGTGAACAGACAGAGCACTGGTGCTCATTGTTTGCTTGCATGTAGTGTTGGAAGGGGGCAGATTGAGGTGGAATTGCATGTGAGGGTGTTGTTGATGTATTAGAAGGCTGAGGTTTGGATGCTGTGCCTGCTACAGGTAAAATGTAATGCACACGCATGTGTGCTACCAGGCTCTGACGACGTGACAACACCTTCTCACAGACCAAGCACTTATGGGTTACATGAGAGCCTGTTGGATGGGTAGTGACATGCTTATGGTAGTCCAGTTCCGTATGAAATGTGTCAGCACAGAATTCACAAGTAAATACTGTTCTGTCTCCATGCAACTCACGGTGTTCCATAAGCTCCTTATCACTTTGGAACTTGCGTTTGCACATCAGGCAAGTATATCGAGTGACAACTTCAAGAACCTCCACATCTTCATCACCATTGTATGATGGAGATGGGTCACTGTGAGCATCATCAAGGTGGAGGTTAAGTGCACTGGAGGTCAAAAACGCCTTGAAGCACACTGGACATTTGTTGAGATTTCTGGGTGGTAGTTGAGGAACGTCTGGGTCCTCTACTGAGTCCACTGACGCGTGGCGTTTGGCGCAGTGACGGTAATGTGCTCGAAGGGCCTCATCTGAAGAAAGACTATCACCACACTGTAGGCAAGTGTAGCGTTCACCTGCCTTGGCAGAAGTATTCTTTGGCTTAGGTTTAGGCTTGTGGTGAGAAAGATGAGAGGGCTTCTTTGCTTTTGACGCCACAGGGTCAGAATTGCATGGGCGCTTCTTGTGGCTGTGCACTTGCTTGACATTTGAGAATGGTTTGAGGCATAAGTTGCACCTATAGATGAGTTTACCTTGATGGCTCTTAGCATGGGCTAACAATGCGCTGGTAGAATGAAATTCACTGAAGCAGACATAGCAGCGGTAGACGCGTTTCTTGGTGTTGTGCTTGGGTGCAGACAATGACTTCATAATATCAGAAACACTCACTCGCTCTTCTCCAACCTCTGCCTCCTCCTGTTCCTCCATCTCTACATCTTCAGTCCTTGTGGATTCATTTCCCTCATCTAGATTAACCTCCAGAATATCTTCCAGCTGGGTCCCCCCAATCCCCATGACCTCCACATTACCATGCCGACCATCATTTGTGGCAAGCAGTGGGTCTGATTCAATCATCGGCTCCTCATCCATCATAATGTTCTGATCTACAAGCAAAGCCTCTTCTATTCCCCCACCATTAGGAACTGCATTCAAAGATCTGCTGTTATCTCCACCACCACTGATGCTGAGAGCGGTCACCAACTCGTCAAAGCCATGCAGGTCCAGTTCCTCACTTAGTAACTCTCCAGCATAAACTAAACCTAGCCACCTGCTGACAACGGTCAGTGGAAAATCTGGTAGGATTATCAAATCGGCTGCTGGATCCTTGAGGAAGCCCTTCAAGAATGGAGTCCCTGTGGCCAAAAGGACCCTGTGTGCATAGAGGGTTCCATTCTTACACACAATCTTGATGTCCTTGTGGAACTGGTCAGTCTGCAGGTCTTGAAAGATGCTCTTAAAGTTCTGATTGCTGATTTGCATCATCTTGGTTGCTGTCTGCAAAAGAAACCAATCATTTATTTGTGCCTGACATTTTGGACATTCTGTGAAGGAGGAACAAAGAAGGATCTTGCCACAAAAAGTTAATCACAAAAATCACATGACTTGTAATAAAATCAGTCATGCTGGCTAAGTCTCAGAAATTGCAGAAAGCGAACACTGCAAATAGCACATTCTATATCATCTTTGGTCATGTCACTCTGTAATAGACACAGCTCCTCAGCATTTTTGACTCCCATATGCTTTTGTGTTCCCATGTGCTCACAAGTGTTTTTGACGATTTTTGACTCCCAAATGTCCCACGTGGAGATTTTATGGAACGTCACACAACCATCATCATGGGCCTGATCCCCCCCTCCAGAGAGGATGTCACACTCCAGCGGACCTCCCATCTCCAACTTTTGCTTTTCTCCCTCTCACTTGTCATTGAATTCATGAAGTACCGTAAACTTTCGGGTCCTTGTGCCTACAGGTGTTTGGAACCATGCGTGTGTCGCCATGCCTGGCAAAACCTCCCTACCACCACACTACCACCTCGATTGAATCCTACTGAGGCCCTGTCAGCTTTATGGAAGACCCCAAACCAGGGATGGGTACAAAATCTGTCTAGGCAGTGCAATGGTTGTTCGACTAACCCCATAGTATAATAATAGAATAGTATGCAAGGTGTTCCAGGTGTGCACATTGCTTTGGGTTTTGGAAATTTCACCTGAAGCTGTCATAGCTTGTTGCATCCCGATCCAGGTGCCCAACAAGCTACACAAATATAACAGCTTTGGGTGATATTAGCAATAACTAAAAAAGACCTGCAAACTTGGAACACACTGTAGCTTAGCATTTTAACTAATCATGATGCTAGGGGAGGCGGAGTGGTGCTGCGGTAACGTATGCGCCCATGGATGTTAAGGTCCCGGGTTCGATCCCAGCCTGGGGACACCCCCATCATCTCGTGCAGAGTTCAGGGTCGCCTCTGGCTTCGTCTCGGGTGGTATTTCCAACAGACTAAAACACCCGGGGGAGTTCACTAAAAATGGCCACATAATGACATTGCACTGCACTTTGATCATCCCCTCATGTCACCCTGCCCGTGGGCCCGGGCGCTACATCATCAGGTCCACTGTACGATACTACTGTATATGAGTAATAATAAAGGTCCGTGCCATATAACTCGTAAGGAGTTCGTGCACTACCCGGATTATTATTATTATTATTATTAATTTATTATTATTATTATTATTATTATTATTATTATTAACTAATCATGATGTAAGTTTCAAGAGCCACTAATATTGGATTAGACACCCAAACTACACCTTTCTTTTTGATTCAGTTCAATTCACTGCTGTGATTACATTCTTATCCATTCCAATTGAAGATAGCATTTCTTGTCTCTGTGCTCTCAATGATTTTTTGCTAGTGGACTTTTCAAATGCCCACTTGAGATATTTAATTAGCAACCTTCAATAGCAATTTTTATTGGTATTCTTACAGAAATTAGGGATGGCACAATTTTTATCCAGTTGTATACTGACATGTTCACATGTTACTGGAAAGAGTTTTATGCAACCTACTTGGATGCACCAGGAAATGGAAGCAGAAATAAACTGTGATGGTTATCATGCAACTATTACGGCTGAGTATGAATATCCTCATACCGAACTGTTAGACTTTATTGTCTTCACACTGCTTCCCTTTATTACAGTTGTGTGTAAACTAGCCATTATCATACAATAATAACATACAGTAGTTATTGTACTCTATAATATTTAAATCCTTTTCATGTTGTATGGTTATGCCTTCTGATTGGTCCGCCACATATTGTTGCCGGGACTGCTTCTATTGGCTCACGTTCTACACATGTGCAGCGGGTGTAGACAGTGCCTCTGGTGGGTAGGAGGAAAAACTGCCATTCCATCTTTGAGGGAGAGAGAGTTCACTTCGCTCTCTCGGTCTCTCCCCACCCCAATACCCAGTCCCCCCTCTCCGCCATTCCATCTACCTTCTCCTCCCGCTCGCATCCCCCCATTCTAAACATCAACAACAAAACAACAGAACAGCAGCAGGTGTCAATGGTCAAACCAAATGTTCCAAACAGTCCAACACGTGAGCTCACCACCATTCCGTCCCAGANGTGTTCTTCCAAAAGCATGAGTTTAAAATTTCATGTTGGTTTTCCGAACAGTTCCCGAGATATACTCATTGAAAGCAATGGAAAAAGTGCACTTCCCGTGAAGGTTATTTTGGTACCCCTTGAAAGAAATATTAATATATCGATAACTAAATTTAATCTCGTAAAACTGATTGCTCCATAAGGGTTCAATTGGATGTGGGTTTCACATATATTTTTTTAAAAAAAATCGAAGACCATGACTGGGCACCCTCCGTCTGGATTGAAATGGAACCAGCCAATGGAACATGTGCAGGTGTCTGTCCGGCTTGCGGTGACGGGTGGTTGTTGGATCCAAGGGTGTCATCACTTGCCAAGTTCGAAGCAATTAACAATAGTCGCAGGCCTAGAAACAAACGAGCGAAGCGAGGGTTTTTCTAGTACAATCGTAGTCGTATAAAAGTAGTTGTAGCAGCAGCAGTTGTTATTGGCAACCATAATGTTCAACACTATCCATTTATCTTGATCTTTAGTAGTTAACAAATACTTTTCTGAATATTATGAACCATAAAAATATAAATACTGTAACTAGAAAAACTCTAGCTTCGCTCGTTTTTTCTAGGCCTGCGGTGGCGGAGGACATATTGTTAATCACTTATTTGATCTGAGCAGTGATGATGCCCATGGATCCAACAACCATCAGCAAACTCCCCTCCCTCCACCCACCCTCCGCCCGGCCTCCGTTTTAACCCTTTGACGGCGGTATTTTGGCAGGTTTTTTTTTGTTGCCTAAAATTCAATGTAGGAGCGATATTAATGAATAACAATTTCACGCCAAAATTTGGTCCTTTTGGATGTAAAATGCCAGAAGAAATTCATCTACAGGGTGCCCCAGAAAGAATCTTTTTAGAATCGTCCGGCTCTCAGAAAGTCGATAGGCCTAACAAGTTTACTATACGAGTACAATGTTATTATGGTTACACATTACCACAACACTGTACACTACGAGAAACTCCCAAGTGTCAAGTATTTACGGGACACCCTGTACAGTACTGAGGGCGCTTGTTTACATAAACGATCAAGCGGCAGCAACACGACCTTGGAGACTTGGCATACACGAATCAACTTTGCGGTCCAAGCAGGTGGATTCTGAGAATGACATGGTAGTTGAGTCACCAGCCAAGTGATGGCAGGAGCATATTGAACCGGAAAGTTCGAATTCTCTATGCACACCCTAGCGCGCCAAATTTAAAAAAAGCTCAGGACATCATATGATGCGCACGCAGGCCTCAAAGGGTTAAGGGTGCGCAGTAGTACAAATGAGGAGCAGATAATGGCTCTGCATGTGGGCTCTGATCGTGGTTCTGATGCAAGATGGCTATAAGTGAGTCTACGGAGTGTTTGTGCAACAATAGTAGGCATTTGCCCCCCCTCCCGTTGCCATGACTGTCCCCCCCCCCTCCCACACCACCACCCTACCACCCACGCCATTAGTTCTAGAGCAGCCTGATCAATTACCGCATCATGCGAAAGGCCGTATGTTTTTTTACACCCGAGCATACGGGCATACCCAGCGACCAATTCGATAACTGTTGCGGTGAAGGAGTGAAGGGTGGGTTACTGGGTGGGTCGAGGATTGGGGAAAGTTGAGGTGACGGGAGATCCGCTTCCCGAGATGTGTACCTGCCGCCAGTCAGCACGAAAATGAACAGGTAGGGGGAGACGGAGTGGCGCCGCGGTAACGTGTGCGCCCACGGATGTTAAGGTCCCGGGATCAAATCCCGCCCGGGGACACCCCCTTCATCTCGTGCAGAGTGTGGGTCATCTCTGGCTTCGTTTCTGGGTGGAATATCCTACAGACAAATCCACCCGGGGGAGTTCACAAAATGACCTCGTACAGCATTGCACTGCACTTGCACATCCCCTCCTGTCATCCCCTATCGCTCGCGGTACCCGGGCGTTACGGAAAAGGACCAAATATGTAGCTGTACACTTAAAAAGCAAATAAAGGTACCGTGCCAGATGCCCACCAACGGGCGGTGCACTAACCCAATTATTATTAAAATGAACAGGTCCCGCCCCCATTGCGCATGCGCGGAACGGGGGCCACTCGGAAGAGTCGCGGTAACAATGAGTCGGACCAATCAGAAGGCATTACCAAACACCATGAATAGGATTTTAATATTAGCCTTCTACAGATTGTTGAAGATTCATGAAAAAAATGCAAAATCATTAACCTGAATTTATTAACTTAAGTTAACAGAATTTATTTTGGCCCAGATATAGCAACAATATTTACTAAAAACTATAGACAAGAACCAATCCTCGGAAATGCCTCTATGTTGCAGGCAATGAAACATATGAAATAAATTACTGTGAAGTGAGCATATGGTTAGAAACAAAATAATGTGATTAACTGGAGGGGAACACACATATATGGCACCAGACATAACATATTTGAAGCAATTAAATAGCCAACAAAATGAGGGTCAAATGTCAGATGCCCCGAGCCAGGCATAAAAGTGAATGACCAGTGAACAAACATCATTTTTGTACACTGCACAGCCTGTAACTTCCTCTGAATGTCCGCTGCACATTCATGACTCCTTTCCTGATGACCAAAAGCCGAATTTTTAAATTTAAAATACAGTCTACCAATTTACTGATAATTATCATTTGCTAAGCTGAACCTGTTACATGTAGGTCAATTGCTATACATTTTCTATACACTGCCAAATGAATGAACAAGGTACTTGATGTTCAATGCGCAATTTATTGTGTTCAACACTGGACATGCATTAGCTTTCAAAAAAACAAAAAAAACATTGTGCATTGCCCGAGGGGAAGAGGGAGGGAGGGAGACGGGGAGAGCGCTAGGTGATGAGCTTGTGACATCACCTGCTAATCCCCCCCCCCCCACCCCCAAAATGCCATGAGGTTAATGACAAGTTAATTTTTGTGGGGGTGTATCCCATAGCAGCTTGACATACATTTTAGGCCATTCAGGCGATAAGGCCCAGTAACATTGCCTACTGTACATACAGTATATCATCAGTCTACTGGCTGACATATGACATGAAGAATTATTTACGGACGAGTCATTCCTGAAGCACTAACATCAGGGCTGTCAATTTCTGCCGCAATAGAAAGCCAGTCCTTCAAATGGGGCTAAATGGTGATAAACTCTGGCTTTGACTTATGCCTGCCTTATCCCAGCGTTATCAAGCCCCGTCTCATGTTAGTTGACGGTCTTGTTGACGGTACAGAAACCCAATATTCAATATCACACTCCCTAGTTTCTGTATCCATTTGGCACTTAACTATGTAACACTAGCCTAAATACCCGTAATATTCTTCAAATCTAAATTAATCAAATGGCTGATGATGTGGGGACTATTTTACCCAGTATCCAGGTGTCTGAGGCATTAGGGGTCGCTCATATATTACGTGATGATATGACAGACCCTCGCGTGAGAAATCGGGTGATTCGACGGGGTACTGCAGGTCATCAAAAAGTCGTCGACTAACAATGTGAGAGTAGCCTACTCAAAAAATATAGCAGCGTTCATCGTTAACATCATAATAGTGCCAGTCTGTATAACTGTCGCTAACTAAGCCGGGTTTGTTTCGGTATATCGGAGGATAAAAAGGGCGAACCCCCAGAAATCCCGCGAGCACGCAGAGAACCGCCTAAAACTATTCCCAGAGAAAGAAATCCATTGCCCGACACAATATAGTCGAATTTTCGGGAATGGTGCGACAGCGAGGCCTTGGTGCACCACCATGGCGCCTGCCGGCCGGGAGATAATCCGGAACGAGATCCGAGAGATAAACCGTGCAATGTCTTTTGGAGGGGTGACATGGAACGAGGCGCGTGACGCAGAGGTAGGGGCCGGGGGAAATGTCTTCTTTTCCCGACTCCAACGTCCAACAAAAATTCACCGGATAACCTATATCTTGAAGGCGCCGCTACGGACCTTGTTTCCTGCAACTATATTTCCTCCCACCACTGAGCAGTATTTCCGGCACATTCGTTTTATTGCGCTAGGCTGAGCCGCCCTATGTGCAGCACATCGGCCACTGAACATATGCCGCATCGCGGAGTCGGAAAGGGAAGCGGCCTTGGAGCTCTTTTTCATGCAGCGCTTCCCACGCCATCCTGCCTGCTCTNCCCCCCACTGTCCCAACCGGCTGGCTCGGCTCCCCCCACCCTGATGCTACTATCGAGGCCGTCACTCCCAGGCACCCGGATCGAACAAGGTCTGGCGTGCAGCTTGCCTCGTTTCCTCCACACGCCCCACCTTGCGCCCCACCACCCATCCCGGGCTGGCTATGCGGGGGATCCGTACCCGCCCGTTGTGCTAACCCGTATTGCAAACAGAACTTACCTGAAGCCGCGTTCTGTGCTGAACAAAGGCCGCTACACACGAGCAACAACGGACGCCGAACTAGCCGTGCTGATGTCCAGTCTCTTTGTGCAGGGGGAGGGGGGGTGCACTGCAGCGGGAAGGGGGAATCGTGGCGGAGAGAAGTTGGCACGAGAGAGAGCCAATCGGAGGCTTCCCAACAGGCGAACCTCCCCACCCCTTGCTCCCGTCTCCAGAACCCCTCGTCCTACTTTCCCTCCCGGCAGGACTGGCGTTGCCCAGAGGGAGCGGTTGGACGTCAGGCGCCGTGCTGATGTAGCAATTTGGCGTCCCTCGCTGCGGGGTGTGGTTACAAGGTCGGACGGTGTGAGACGCACACAGCAAGATGGTGGATGTTGTGGCTACTGGCGCTGCCGCAACCGTCAAGCGAACCCTGGCGATGGGACAATTGGTGCCGTTCTAGACTTGATCCGGAGTCGTAACCGCGTCTCGAACGCGTCTACCCCACCTTCTGTAACTGCGCCTAATAACGGCCGTTTGCGCTAGTTACATCGAGTTACATTTCCTGTCGTGGATTGCCCTGGACATCCGGAACACTTGACACGTCGATAGTGGTGCATGGATTTCTTAACTCCCACTCGGACATGACACGTGAATGGCAAAGTGTAGCCGACTGAGGTGGAGGAAATTGTTATTAAGGCATCGTCGTGGCGCTTGGTGGCGGGTTGTTGCTCCGCGGGTAGAAGTGGCGGCAATTGTTGATGCAGTTGAGGCGAGTGCAAGGAGAAGTTACCCAGAACGTGCGCAGGCGCAGCCTTCAACTGACGTCACTGGGCAGAAAGTATTTTCTCCGAGCTACCAAGAGTAGCGCTGCAGTTGCACCAGCGCGTATCAATGTCTACCAGTCGTGCCAGCAATCAGTAGTACAGTACAGTACAGTGGTGGAAATCAATGGATAATTACAGATATCGCCGCCTGGAGGAGCTTCTCCTTTGCTTCATGTAAAGGAAAAACCCCGCCAGGCGGCGATACTTGTGCTTATCCATTAATTTCAACCACTGTACATATACCCAATACCGAAATAGTTCGTTGTTGCCAACGATTATAACAAGGATGTAGTTTGTTCATCGAAAGAATGACGTCATGACATTCTTTCGCTGAACAAAACCTAACCTTCGTCTTCCGTAATAGTTTCATGTGCCTGTATTCAATTGTGACGTCACGCCATGACGTCATAGCAGAAGGCGCGGCGCGGAATGAGGAGCGATGAGAGCAGGCCACGGCGGAACGGAATGGAGGAATGTACTGTACAAGCCGGTTCCACACTAGCTTATTTTCTGGCATGGTGAAAATCCCCCAAGTGCTGTCCTGTTATTCCTGTATTCCTCGTGCTCCCACTTTTCCTGATGTGCGTTCCACATAGGAGAAAACCCAGTTGGAGGGGGACAACTTCTAACATCTTTGGTCAGTGTGCAACCTTCCCGTGGGTCACAATCTCGCTGCTGGGTATCGGCCCAGCAGTGCGGAGAGTACCTTACTTCACATGCTCACTCGCCTCCCGAATCGGTTTCACGCCTATTCACAGGGCGAGTTGGAGAGCGAGTAGGCTACTGCGCAAGCGTAATCCTCTATTCGGCCGAGTAACTCGCAACGTGTGTAGCCCGCTCTATTCGGAAGGCGAGTAGGAGGCGAGTGAGCATGTGCAGTAAGCTACTCTCATGCTCGGGCGAGTTACTGGCTACGTGTGTACCCCGCTTGACAAAGTGTGACGAATGGGGAGTAATGAGCGCTGACTCGTACCCTCACGTGGCGTCATGAATTGAATCGGATTAGCGCTCCACACTGGCTCAGTTTCTCACACGCAACCTCTCATAAAAGCCGGTACCGACGTAAGAGTTTTCTCTCATAAGAGGAGCCAACTGCGCATGCCCGGATACGAGGAAAGAGGAAAAGTTGAAAATTTTCAACTTTAATCCCCTTTTAGAGGGACAAGAGGGGCCCTGAGGCGACAAAGAGTCCGTCTCGACGTACAAGATTTCTCGCACAAGAGGACTCTTATGAGAGAAACTCTAACGTGGATACCGGCTTTAAATGGGACTGTTCCTTGAGAGAAAATAAGCCAGTGTGGGGCCTGCTTTAGGGAGCAACGGGATGAGTGTCGGTCTGCCGGCACTGTACTTGGAAAGGAAGGGCTGAAATGAATTTTTGCGCTCAAGGGCGACCCCTGGGCAAAGAGAGATGGAGGTAATGGAATGATGGATATAGCACTTTGTTGTGTTGGTGTATTGTGTGGTCTTGAAATGACTGCACCAGAATTGTCCTTTCGAATTTGCCGATGATTTTAGTTCATTGCGAGCAATGCGAGCTGAGCGCTTATTGTGAGTAATGTATCCGACAACAACGATGTACGTCTAGTGCTCAGTAGGCCAATGAATGTTATTGTGGATTTGCCATGCGCATAGCTGAGCTGGTATCTTCGGGAAAAGCCATGGACAGCGCGCAGGTTCGGTTAGCTCAAAGCCTCACAGATGCCGTAAACACAAAATTGAGGTGAAATCAGATACAGTGCTGGACAAATTAGCCGTCTCTGAATGTTTTTTTTCCGTCGGCGACGGCGCTGCGTTACCTGGCAACCCCGTCCGGCGGGAAAAAAAACATTCAGCGACGGCTAATATGTCCAGCACTGTACGCCCATTGACCTTCCGCATTAAAAGTTACCCAAAAACTGTAAACCGCAAAGTATGAAAGGATCATCACTACTCAAGTCTCCCATTGAGCATCACATTTTAATGCTCTTGTAATGCTTTTTTTTTGCAACAAAAGCACTGCAAGAGCAGTAAAATGTGTAATGGTCCATGGGAGACTCAGTAATGATGCTTGCTGTTGTCAGTGGTCAATCACATTGGCGCATTCACACGAGCGACCGTTGGCCAGGAAGTTTCCTGGCCAAAAGTCGCCAAGACCGTTCACACGCTAATGGCCAGGCTCGGCCAGGAAGGGAAGGTCGCCACCCGAGCCAGGAAAAGCTAGCCGAGCTGGCCATGCTCCGGAAGATGGCTAGCCATGGCCAGAGATGGTTGCCGGGAGTAACGCATGCGCAGTAGCGGCCCTCCCAAGCGCCCCGCGATGCTCACTTGTCCCCCAACAACGTCGCTCGTGTGAACCGTTACTTTCGATTCCTGGCCAGGCGCTGGCCACGTTTCCGTATTGGCCAGGAATTCCTGGCCAAGGGTCGCTCGTGTGAATGAGCCTATACATCTCGAGCGCTCTATGGGTTGCGTTGATAAATCCCGTTGACATTCAGTTCTTCCACCCCTTCTCTCGTTGTTCCGCGCTCCCTCCTTTCCAGCTGCCCCCCAACCACCCCATGTCCTGTTGCCAAGGTGTCATCGACACGTTCTAGTTCAAAAGTGTGCGTGGGGAGTTAGAAATCGGCGTTTCGCGTACCAACTTTTGTAATGATGATATAATGTATATTCAACTATGTCTGAGAATGCACCTTTGGAACTTTCAAGGGAACTTTCCACTTTTCATACTGTTTGCGCCAGACCAAATGAATGTGGCCATGTTTTCAAAACATTTCTTGATGTGGTAGATTGCTGGCGACGGCTCTCGAAGTCTGAAGAAATGTCACCCGTAATAAAATTCATAAAAGACTCCTTAGTCGCCCAACTTCCATTGCAGCTTGGGCATCACTCCTGGATCAAGTTGGTAGGAAAGGAATAAATGGCAAGTTCTTCGAAAAACTGACAACGGCATGATGTTTGAGGGAGAAGGTTATGTGGACGACCGACATATCGTACTTTCAGCGCCGGATTTCCCCTCCTGCCCNCCCCCCCCCCCCCCCGCCAGTATGTAGCTCGCCTTTGTCTTGTATTTTAAAAAATCACATCCCAAATTTCTGGCGCCCCTATGCAATTGCCTACTCTGCCTATTGGGAAACCCGGCGCGGCGCTGCGTACTTTGCACCCAGCCTTCATGTATCGTGATGCAGTACTAGGGATTTTCCGGCGGTGACCTGAACAAAATCCGTAACTGCGAGATATTATGAGGTGAATTGCGACATCTGCGCCCATATGATGTTATAACTAGTTAGGAAAAACTCCACGATTCTGCTTCAGGGTGCATTGCAGTTGTTAGTTCCAGGTCACAGGTGAAACAAATCTGCCATTTTGTCTCCTGCGAAAAAAATACCCAGTGTGTCCAATCAACCTTTCGAGTGACCACGTACAACAAGTCTTGAAATTAAAACAGCTAAATTTTCATGTGACTCTTAGGACACTATTCTCCCCCAATTCTCATGCTCTTCCGTTGGAACGTGGCCTTGAGTGCATCATATGTCGCGGAGGATTGCAGCTTGTCTCCTGATGCCACGGGAGATTTTTCCCGACATTTGCTTCACGTGTGGCCAGGGCCTAGGAATTCCGCCTCATCCACCCACCCTCAACAAGTGTTTGCGTATAACAATGTATAGACGTTCCACCTATTAACGCCTAGTACGCCGTTATCACACTAGTTGCTGCGCAGCAGTTTGGATGTTTCTGTCCGTTCACCAACAGAGAGCAACAGCTACGTAAGCTATCTCGACACCCACTGGTGGAGCATAGTCGCAGTGTCCATCCCCTCCCGGCCCGTTTTCCTGTCTTCCTCCGCTATCCCTGCCCCGGTCTAGTATTCCATCTGGCTCGCGACAAACAGGCCCCTTTGCATCTCCACTTTGGACCAGTTGACTACACTCCCGTGTTCCCGTGTACGATCTCCACTTTTGTCTTAACACTGTCGACAGCAAACTGCTCTCTCGGGATAACCCCATGGGGTGGGTCGGTGACCCATAATCCTTCTTCCGCACTTTTCCAGGGGCAACCCCGGGGGTCAAGGCCGGTATGCACACAAGATTATCTCTTGTCAAGCGTCTGTAGCACGAGAAATCTTGTACGTCGAGGCGGACTCGATCGCCTCTGTCGTGCTCGGAAGAGGGCTCCGACAAAGTTGAAAATTTTCTACTTTTCCTCTGTTGCCCTTACGGGAAACCCGCGGATGCGCAGTTGGCTTCTTTGACAATATAAACTCTCGTGGGCCTCGAGAACCCATGCATGACTGACCGATGCGTTTCCACATCAAGGCGCCATTATATTTCAAACTACGACGTTCCTGGGGTGACGACCTGGCTCCGCGATTGGCTGCAAGAGATGTCGTCCCAGGGAGAAACGCCCTATCTACAAAACCAGTAAGGACGAAAGTCGCGTACAGACCCTGCACGCATCTTTCGTACTTACGGATTTTGTAGCTTCTGGCTCATTTTCCTTAGTTATTTAGCGAGAATACTAAAGCTATCGAGCCGGGGGGGNGGGGGGGGTGTAACCGGCCTTGGCCACCTACGTGCATGTGCCGCGCCATTTGGAATCTCGACCGTCCCAGGGAGAAACTCCCTATCTACAAAATAAACCAGTAAGGACGGAAGTTGCGTGCAGGGTCTGTACGCGACTTTCGTCCTCACTGGTTTTGTAGATAGGGCGGTTCTCCCTGTGACGGCCGAGATATGCCAAACGGCGCGGCGTAGGCGCACTAGGACTAGGAGACCAAGGCCTGTTAAATTTTTCGTTTCGATAGCATTAGTGCTCTCTCTATGTAACCAGTGAAAATAAGCTAGAAGTGTTAGTCCGAGTATTGCAGGGAATATGAACAGGCCTCCTGGTAGTCAGATATTTGGTTCATGAACAAATATGAGACCTTTAGCCTGGAATCCTCTAGAAAACATTAGGATAGCTTTAATTTTGAGCCAATGACCCACTGACAACTATGTCGACCCACATCCGCTCCGTATGGTCGCTTCACCATCCACTCTTCCTGAGCCACAACACAAGCGTGACCCCACTGCTTCCCCTTCACAAACGCAATGGGGCAGATGCGGAGGGAGCAGCGCAAATATCGGGAGGATCAATAGCATCAAAGCCAACGTCCACCTTCTATCTGCAGTTCGTAAGCAGTTCAAAAAGAAGAGCCGGGCGCTTCACCACCATGCAGAGCTGCGGCAAGACTGAAAACGACCCCAGAACCTACGAGAGTTATCAGAGTCGAGCGGGAAATCACGTTCAGCCTGCGCGATGTCGGGTCGCCCGGGCAGGGCAAAGTCTCACCAGTTCTACCGCAAAAAGTAACTTTAAAAAATAAAAAAAAGTAATCTACATCCAAGGACGCAATCAACGGCAACGCCAGAGCTAATGTCAGTCAGCCTGAAAGACGTCGCGTCGTCGCTACATATGACGCGAAGAGACAAGTGGCACGAACTTATATGGCAACACCCGCAGGGAGGGTATCTGCTAGTAAACTGTCCTCATACATCCAGGCTCATGCTCTCCTTCCAGGAAACGTGATATTTACCCCCTCAACTGATGAACCCATTGTAGTACGCGACTCCCCTACTTTTACCTTTTGTCCTGGGGTTACCGCTCGGTTCTGAGAAAAACAAATTGGAACCTCGGAATATATATATTTTTGCCATACTTTTCGCGAACTTGTCAGTCGAGTGCCGTAGCCCCGCAAGGTTTTAGGTTTCATTGTATTGTGTACGTGCTGTATGTACCGTACCATACGAGAGTATTCATCAACCGTTGTTTTTCCCTATCCCTACCCTACAACTGGCACTCTTCAGTTTTCAGGCTTGAGGAGTTGAGCTACGCAGCTACCACTTGATACATACGACCCTACGCGCCACGGTTTTCTGTTACCCCCATTCCCATTGGCCATTTCCCCCTCCTCTCTCCTGCGCAGGGGTTGCCAAATCCGTTATCCGAAGATCGGGTACCAACCTCTGAAAATTCCTGTACGTTGCTGCGGTACACCAGGGACCAGGCTGTGCTGTACTGTCTTTACACTAACAATAAGTGAATGTTGGAATTTCTTCAGGTTCTAAGGGTGCGCAACAAGTAGGGTAATCACTAATCAGGCATTTTAGGGGAAAGGGCTTCCCGGTGCAGGTATGCAATTCCGGAATGTGTACTGTACCGGTACATCTGGCAACCCGCGCAGAGAGAAAATTCCTAGCAACCGGAGATAGCATCTCCCCAATCCCTCCGCGCCACACGAGCTCCCACAGATTAGAAAGGCTCTGCAGGCCTGGAAATAACATGTGGGAACGAGCGGGAAAATAACATTCATTATTTTGTTGATGGGGATTGTAAAAATTTAATCTACCTTTGATTCTAGGTACTATGCTGCAAATAATTATTGACGGCTGGCTGTAGTATAGGGTGTTGATAAAATTGAAGATGCAATAATTAGTACCAACAGTTACACATCTCTTGTATTTTTTGTAAATAATCACACTAAAACAGTATTACAGCTTGGCTTCTCAGTCTTGTGTCACACAACTTATAACGTAAATTATCACACCATGGATTCTTAAAGATCACTAAAAATGTACGAAAAAAACCACCTTTGATATGTGAACTAAAACTTCATTCCACTATAGTAGCCTACAGCCTACAGCATACCATCTGGTTTCCAACAACCAATCTAGCAAAAAAACAAAACAAAAAAACAAAAACAACAAAAAAAGAGTTTCACTCCAGTATAACATTCTTCCTGGAGGTCCCAATGAGGCTTTTCCGCTGTTTAACTTTTACCAGGAATATCAACCTCATAGCCATTACCCTATTGCACGGCATCAAGCTTTTAGCCAGTAAATAAACTCAGAAATTGCAGTCTAGTCTCAATTATCCACACTAATCAGGCCCAAGTGTCCTAATCAGGTTTCTACTGCACCTGCAAGTCCCAATGTTTGTCTACATGACTCGCTGCCATACAAATGAGTAAATGCGTAAATTCACAGCACACCTCCACATTCACAGTACACCTCCACATCGCAGAACCTGGTAAATAGTGGTTTTTAAAAAATGCCAGTGCAGGTCTGGAAAATATGGGCATCTGGATAATCAAGACTCACCTGTAATGCATTAGAATCTAATGCATTACAGAAGCCTGAAGAACTAGAATTAGATGTAGGGCAATAATGTTGATATAAGCGCAGGTGAGTGCAGATACCCGAGTTGTAACTTAGGTATCTGTAACTAAATTCTGAGTGGTGTTAATTGCTTGATATGTAACGCCCAACACAGTCCAGATCATACTCGACATTTACAGGATCAGATCATACCCAACACCATCAACCCTTGCCAACACATAATTATGGCATATGTTTACAATATTACATATGAATGCTGAGGTACAAAATTAAAAGGACATTGTACAAAATATTAGGAACAAAGTAATAGGAAGTACCTTGCTTTGTCCTACCAGAACGTACACTAACTCACAGTTCGCACACTTGTTAAAAATCTTCCCAGCCTCATATTACATGCTGCACTATGTCAATACTATCCTAGTGACAAGCCTATTTCAGGCCCTGGATGTAATTAACATTGTGTAATGTGCAAAGAGTGAGCACATTTCAATTCACAAACATGAAGACACAGTGGCAATATCACCAGGATATTACGTCCAAGACCAAGATTTACTTGGCTATTATGCAGACTGACACTTTTTTTTCCCTTTAAATAATAATCCAGGTAGTGCTTGACCTCATCGGATAGCACGGAGCTTTATTATGTCCTGTACTGTACATTTATTGGAACCTTTTTAAGTAACGCCCGGGCCCACGGGCAGAATGACAGGAGGGGATGTGCAAAAGTGTAATGTCATTGGTGTGGTCATTTTGTGAACTCCCCCGGGTGGAATAGTCTATGGAAATTCCACCCGAGACGAAGCAAGAGATGGCCCAACTCTGCACAAGATGAAGGGGGGAACCCGGGGCTGGGATCGAACCCGGGACCTTAACATCCGTGAGGGCATACCCATACGTTACCGCAGCGCCACACCACCTCCCTATGCAGACTGACACTTAGGAATCACAAGGAAACCCAGATAACATTGCCACTGACTTGCTTCTAGGAAAATATCTCAGATCATCCTTTCTAACACTTGATGGAATTACTATAGCCAGCGGATCCCCGAGAATGCACGTCTGGCACCTCCCACTTTTCAAATTTTCACAAACGACTCCTGGTTATGAAAATCACAAGCACCTTAGGAATAATATTTCCTTTGCCAGTGTAATGTTTTTAATGAGATAATGTGGGCAGGTGTAGATGGCCCAGATGGTAACGTCTCGGCTTGCTGAGTGAAAGGCCCCAGGTTCGATCCCCGCCTGGGGAACTTTCCTTTCACCTGCGTCAGGAGGGTCTCTGAACTGCACCAAGGAGGTGTCTGGCAACATAACCTCCTGGGGAACAGCACATGACCCATAGCTATGACATTGCACCTTGCACCCATGTTCCCTCCCCAAAAATCCCTATCCTTTCCATTGTCCCTGTTTCCTTGCACCAGTGAATGAAGCAAAAAAAATATACAGAAAACTGATGGCGGTATGCCACCCCCCTATAGCACCCATAAGGGTCATCACGGGGTAAACTAAATAAAAATAAAAATAATGAGATAATGTTCGCTTCACTTGGTACCCTCACTTTCTCCTTGGAGCATGTGTGAAAATGTGAAAAGTGGGAGGTGCCAGACATGCATTCTCGGGGACCGCTGGCTATAACACACGTTCTTGATTGCATGTCCCCCAAAACAAATCCTTGAAACATTATGCATCAATGTGCTGTACTTGTTACTTGTTCTCTTCAATGTGAGAAACTGCATCTGTGCTTTGAGAAATCTCTGACAAGCTTCTTGCATTGGGAACACTTGGAAAAGCCATGCTTTTTGGTATGATTCCGATAAGACACTTTGGATTTACACTCTTGTCTGCAAATAGGGCAGGTATATTTCATAATCTTCACATTCAACTGACCTTGGGTCACATAATTCCGATTTGAGTCATTACTTCTTCGATGAGAAGTCTGACTCTCTTTTTGATTGCTTGACTCTCGTGATTTTCCTGGAGATTTTTCCACGTTCAAGGTGCAGTGGAGTCTCTGGAGTTCCCGAGGACCTCTACGACTTTTAAGCTGCTTCCTTTCCCTATTTATCTTGCACATCTTCTCATGAGACAACAGTCTGGTCGTACTTACAAACTTCTGGTTACAAAACTTGCACACAATTACTTCAGAAGTTATATGAACTTGTTCAATGTGACGCTTAGCTTCATCTTCTGTAGAAAATTGCATATTGCATGTATCACACCTAATGTCTGGGTTCTCTGGTTCAGACTCTACAACTACTCCACTACTAGAAGGTGTGGTATCGGGACTGGAAAAGAAACTAGGGCTATTAGCTTCACTAGTGCTAGTTTCCGCACCAGGTATCCGAGACCATTGTATATTAGGATTAAAGTCTAGAGCCAGAATCAACTGTTCAAATTCAACAAACCGGCTCACACTGAGCTTGAGATTCCCAGTGTAAATCAGCCGAAGGCAACATTCTACTACAACCTTACTGAACTCATGCAATAAGATTGCATCAGCTGATGGTGTCTCCTTAAAAATTGTCTGTAGATAAGGAACCATAGCGTAGAGGACCAACTTGTGGGCAGCAACATGTCCGTCACGGCACACAATGATGATGTCCTTCTCAACTGCCTGAAGCATCTCACAAAAGCTTGATGGGGCAGTGACTTGCAAACGGACCACTGGAGACTCCATGGTGGTATTCTGAAACAAGATTATACCTCAGGATGAATCGATTATGGAACCAAATGAATGATTTTGCTTATATTTAAACTGTCCAAAAAAAATGCGAATGCCATTCTTGGTACAGTGCTGGACATAATAGCCGTCGCTGAATGTTTTTTTTCCGGCAGCGGCGGCGGCGGGGTTACCTGGCAACCCTGTCCGGCGGGCCAATTCAAACATCAGCCCATGGAGAGCGCTTCCATTGTTGCCACTGTTTACAAATCGAGTGAGTGAGTGCGCAGGCAGAAGAGACCCGTCGCTGGGTCGT
>JYFJ02004835.1:0-28842 GCA_000934665.2 Catajapyx aquilonaris | reverse complement strand
TGACATTAAAATGCATAATTGCTGTACGTATTTGTGTGTTAGACACCCCAAAAGTAGACGGCAATTTTTTTATCTCATACCCATCGTTGTTTTTTTTTAAATATATTATAATATGGGTCGATTTGTTCGAGAATGCATCATTCCTCGCAGTTCTCACAGCGATATATACTATCGAGCAAACCTCTGAGCAATAACACCAAAAAGAAAGTTATTCCGAGTGACATGAACTGAGCAAGAGAGGGGCCATAAAAAAAGACAACAGGAGAGAGAGACTTTATATCTCCCACTCTTCTCTCTCTAGGATCTCTCTCTTTTAGGTCTAATCGTGGAAAATATCCGTTGGGGAGAAGGGAGTGGCTCCATTTGAGGCGGATTTAGACTCGGACTGTTTGGAAGGATTTGGTTCCAGCTATAGACAATTTGGCTCGACCCAATCCGGACCCCCGACACACTACTATATATATATATACCAACCCTCCCCACTCACTTGTATCCACGACACAAAAGTTGGAAGGACGGATATGTGAGCCGTAAATAAAATAAACGGTTGGGACAAAACATCCAACCCGCCGATAAGTGTCGCTTGCAATGATGATGATGATGACTGCGGTATAATTTTCGCCAAAATCTTTAAGAGGGAGCCTTATCTTCACCTGGGAGGAACGGCCCTCCAGACAGGATGTACAGGGTGGAGCACTCACCAAGTCTGCAGTGCACGAGAAAGATAATAATAGGCGAAGAAGCTTTGGATCATAAATTCCAGAAACCAATTTAAAAGAAGGAAACGATCTCAGCACTGTGAAGAAAAATTGCTAATTTAAAATCTTCTATTTTAAATGCCAATTTTAGCATCAACATAGCTCTTAATTCGTGGAAATGTTGTCATTCTAAGGTTATATAATTGAGGGATTTGAGATCAAAATCAGGCAAGTCCGATCGGAAAAACTGGTCATAAAATGAGCAAAAAACTTATGAATAGCCTACTTACCTTCACTGGTACAGTAGTGAAACTTTTCACGTACATATGTTTCCGCAGCTCAGATACATACGCAGATGTGCAATTAATACCAAAATACATCATACAATACATAATTGCTGCACGTATTTGTGTTAAACCCCCGAAAGTGGACTTGGCTGTTTTTTTTTATCTCAGACCACTCAATTATTTCCTGCTAATTTTTGGCACGTGCAAACACTAATTTTTCATTAATCATTTTAGTTGATAAAGTCCTATAGTAACGTTAGTAAATGAAGTTTAGCCTAGGAAATCAGCAGAATTTGTAGTCCCTATTGATAATTTTGTCATCAAAGTTTTGCATTCTTTTATTACGAATAATTACTGAACGTATAGTGCTGATTCGTTATAGCAACCGCAAATTAGCCAATCTCTCCCATCATTACAACGACAAAATTAATGATTATTCCTGCCAAAAGGGTTTCTTCGTAAACCGGTTGTTGGGTTGCTCCTTTCATGAACTGTGGACATGGATAGTGAACCACCCTGTGCGGATATCCCTATCTTTAAGGGAGGGCATGAAGGGTAGAAAGGGGAGGCGGAACCCACTCCAAAGGAACAAATCCCATTCCCTCAGGATTCAGACAGTTCTCGTCTTCTTCCTCACCCTACCCCAGGGCTTCTTGCCAGCACCCAATCGATGCTCTTCCCTCCCCCACTCCCCCCACTCCCCCCNTCATCCACTACTTCAGTACCGCAATTTTTTCCCCCTTGCAAAAACGAAGCCTTCAAATATTGCCATTCCTCAGAGGCAAGTATAGACACGGCGCAATCCATCTTTTTCGGAAAAGCGAAACTCGGAGCGTAATCAAAAAAGGGCTGATCAATATTTGAAAACTTTTTAAAGACAAAATTAGGCCATGAGATGTGCTTCGGGGGGAAAATCCACATTAATTTCAAGCCTCGTAAAATGGCCTTCTTATAGAGCACCTCATATTTCACTTCTTTATCATGCACAGGGTCATTCAGAAGCCACTGTTAAATCCAGAGAAAAATCTACGCCAACACAAATGTACGAAACTTGTGCACAGTGCAATATCACTGTACCCGCCCAAACAATTTCCTCTATTTAACATCTCATTTTTAGGAGCCAAGAATTTCCTCGGTCGGCAATAAATCGTCTCCCACCCCCTTCAATTATGTGACCCCCTAAGCGCTGACTCGGTTGCTTCCGGTCTCCGAGCGTGTTTATCCATTTTATGACTCCCGAGCAAAGTCCAGAATGCATTTCGAGATAAGGACCCCAGTGAAAAATTAGGGGGGAAAAAGGGGGCTGGCGACACTCTCGCTCTCTACCCCCCTCCAATTTTCCAACAGTCAGCCCGTGTGAGACAAACTGGTTATCTTTTCCCGCCTCATTTCCCCAGCCTCCCAAGCCTTTCCCTTCTATCCACTTTTTCAAAAGAAAAGAAGCGGAAAAAAAATTCGGGACGTAGAGAAAACAGGATCCATTCTTGCCAAGTATAGGACAAAGATCTAATTTTTTAAGTGACTCGTCACGAAAAAAAAATAATAAAATAAAAAGTAGCCCAGGTATTGTAAAAATAGGCCTACTCGATAGCTTTCCTGAGAGGGTCTTACTTCCTACAGAATAAGTTAGTGTAGAAGTGCCTCTTGGCCTAATGAGTCGATTCGGATTAAAACAAATATTGTAGGAACCTGTATAGTATATATGCACGGATGGCTCAAGATTACTCGTGCAAAGTAAGCTCTTGGAATAACAGGAAGGTGGATAATTAGCTTCAGGGTTAATGAAGCTGTACAGTCTCAAGGTACTGATTTTTGACAAGCAGAAGTGCTTGTCAAAAATCAGTACCTTGAGACTGTACAACTTTGCTCTTACCAAGTATCACTGATTAGTAACAAGACTCGATCTGAAATATTTTTCTATGCTTGTAATTAAAACACAAGATAGAAGCAGCTTGAAAAACAAACCATCATGACTGTCCCATTTTAAAATGTCACCAATGCAGGAGACTCGGGTCGAATAATAAAAATAGGGATAAAATTTGACAAAATATATGACTTACCACATGAAGAAATAACCAGTGCAAATAATTACCCGTAATTACCTCAGGTCATATATGAACATGCTTCAGCTCTTGGCAGTTGCTTGTCACTATGACAATAATGCACAGAATTAACCTCAATGCAACTACCGTAATTATTATCTACAAGGTGTGAAATATTCTGTTTTCATGCCAGCTGTTTAAATTGCCCAAATCGGGTGCAATTGAATTGGAACATCGTTCATCTGCATCTATATATAAGGAAAAGTATCCTTAGAGGAAAAGAGGGTGGAGATTTTCCTGAGGTTTGAGAAGAGAGGGCGGAATAGCCACTTTGAGAAAACTACTTTTCCTTCTCCGACAGCTGGCAGGACCTTACCCCCCATTCCTCCTTTTTTGGGTGGTGGTGGGGGGGGGGGGGTGGATATGGAGGAAAAGAAATTCCGGAAGAGATTCGCGGCCCAAGTGTCAGAGGCAGCTGCTGCCAACTCCAGAGAAGGACACCGACCAAAATTCTTAGCCCTTACATTCCCGTCCGTCGTCACAAAGTCAAGAGTGAACGTGTGGGGGAGGGTTATATGGATGGGGGGTGGTTTTCCACGAGCATTCCTCCACCCAGGAAAAGGCCTTTTACGCCCCGATATACATGCTTTGCTCCTCTACCAAAGGACCTTCCTGCTCTCTCAAGAGTGGCAAATTCGGGCATAAAAATTCCTTCGGACCTGCCCAAACAAAAAGGGTGGGCGGGACGGATACAGGGAGAGGGTGGGGTATTGGTTTCAAGATAGGATCGGGTACAAAAAGGTGGCACTCCCTATCCGAATTGCACCTTGTAACCCAAACCTACCATGTTTTGCATTGAAAAAAAACGGAATGTGGGTGCTAGCATTGGTCTGGGATTTTGGGGAATTACTTAGCTCAACCAATGCAAAATGTAAGCTGAGGACCGCGGACACTACCTGTCCGCAGACGAAATCAGATGTTCTCTTAAAGCGTCGGTATAGCCCAAAACCGTATGAAATGAACGTTCTGGGTAGCAGCAGACAACCATAGCAACCCCGCAATTTCCCCCAAGCCTGTGACGTCTGTCACAAACCGACCAAGTTAACTCTGCAACACGTAACAGCATCGAGCTCTCTCCCTCTGCCTCCATCCCAGCGACGACGTAATTCAAACTCATAAACCTCCTCGAGTGTTCATCATCACTTCGGGAAATGCAAACATGGCCTGGGGATGACGTTATGTAGCCACAGGCCTTGAGTGACTAACTGCAGGGAGGCCATAGGAGGTGCTCCCCGTGTAGTTACAAGTAACTCTTGGCCGAGTTTCCGTCCATCCATCATGGTCCAGGACCAATAGTAGAGTTCTCCAGGGAAATGGATCCGGAGAGGATTCCTCTTTCGGCTTTTTTTTTCCACCCCTCTCTCTCTTCTTCTACTCCACCAAAAAGTCCCTTTCTCCTGGAAATTGGGTCCTGCCACTTTCTGCTAACTAGAACCCTGCCTGGTGCCCTGGGAATGACGGACTCCGCGAATCATCCAGTTCCCATTTTCATGCATTTCGAACGCCTCTGAAAGGCAGTGGTCAGAAAGGCGCTATACGAGATTGCCATTCCTTTATGCGTCCACTGCTCTCAAATGGATTCCATGCAATGTCACCGGTTTAATTGCGAATTTTGTCTGCAGAAAAATACCGAGGGGAGTTTTTTTTCCCCCGGATGAGAGGCAGTTGAAATTCTTTGATCGCATGAACAAAAAAAAATCAGAAATTCGTTGGACATGGTATTAATTAAAATGTGATCTCAGCTGAATAAATCAACTAGAAAAGACAACGACATAGTTACCATTTCCATCAGCACATTTTGGAGTGATTTTAACTCCTGACTTCTCTCAATCGAATCCAATCGCCCTAAATTTTCTTTCTAAAAAGTCGCTGAAGCTGAGTCAAGAACACGGCTAGTAAGATGTCCTCTTGAATTTCCGACCATGCATCAAAATGAAACCAACTAAAGCGCCAAATTTCGACGAGTGCTGCTTGACCTCAAATACCTTTCCTTCCCAACATACTGTACTAGCTTTTGATATTTCCCGCAAGAATTCGTGCTTTTGCAACACAGTCCGCAGCAAAAGCAGTCCCTCTTTCCTAAAATTTTCTAAAATAAATTACGTGCACTCACACTTGCATAAATCTGGATTTTGAATAAGCCATTTTTATTCTTTGTATTTCAGAGAATCTCAGAAATTCCGCATCCTATATTGCAGGGTTCGGTCCCAAGCCTTGCTGTGAATATACTCGCTGTGCAGATACACCAAACGGAGTCGCGTCCACCACTACATGTATTATTAAAGAGCGATAGTCCCCGACTATCGCTGAAATAGACCTTTCTCTCTGTGTGTGTGTCTGTCCTGGCGGGCAAAACCTGATCCGAAACGGACCTGGACATGCGGTTTTAAAATTATTATCAGCAGGTCAGTCACGCAGAAACGGACTGGCTGAAATATTCACGCCTTTTTCCATCGCGATCCCCATGGCTTTTCTAGTCGCGGCCTGATTAAATAGTCAGATGATGTCGGACATAATAAATCGGGTTGGGATGTGTCAGTGATGCACTTGAATGTGTATGACTTCAAATCGCAACATTTGCTCCGGCACCTGCAACAACAAGCGAATTAGCATCGAGGATACTATCTGGTTGACTGTAAATTTTGCCAACATCTGATTTCATGTGAACATGGCCATTCAGGATGATCGAATCTAAGTCAACCAAAATCAGAAAAATTATCACTTGAATCCCAGTGTGTTTGGACGTGTGTGCACATCTGTATTAATACCGAACAGTATTGATTCAGCAGCCCTTTGTTCGCATCGCATTACACAGTGCGATTTACAAATGTCACTGTAATTTAATGAGCTTGTGCTTAAATTTGGTTGGGGCAAGTATATGGCAGAAGTAAATTAATATACAGCAGGGAAAACCTGTAATTTTGTGATATTTTCTTTTCTTGAACTTACTACTAAATTAGATACCTTTTGCTTAACCAATTGGTCAATTCTTCAAAGGTGCAATGCAAGTCAGTTATAGAACATCAATTTAACAACAATGTTACTTGTGTAAATAAATACCACACGCCAAATCAGCAACGTTTCATATATAAATTAGATTAACGTGTGTTGCCATTTTAGTTGCAAAGCTGACAGGTAACCACATTCGCAAAAGTAGCGTTGCTATACGGCCGTTTAATTCATATTCATCAATAGCAAACGATGATTGACGTTCAATGCTAATGTTATTATTGGTAAACTTGTAATTTTACATGTATATAATAATATCAAGCCTTATTTCCAACATTAATGTTGTTTCAATTTATTATGTGGTTTCAGGTGCGAAGCCAAATATACGAGTGCTAGTTACAAATACTGTACATAATTACAAAATTGAAAAACACGAAGCAATTTAGAAGCACTAGAAAGCGTCGATAATATCAAAACAATACGAAAAAAAATTGCACATAACAATGATTAGAAAAAAAAATCTGTAGTGGTGCACCAACCCACAGTACAGTGTATGAAAATATTAAATATTTAATGTAACCATCATTGTAGTCGCAAAACTATGTCAATTATCCGTACATTTCGACTCAATAGCCGCGCAGTTCCGACACTAATTTATTAATTAGGTCCTCTTTATCCTGTAACCTACTATTTTTACAGTGAAACTTCCGCACCAACATACGCAGTGCTTGTATAATTATGCGGAACGTGTACTTGGATGCCTAGGAATATAGCCAGCTAAAATTCAACCCTCGGTATATACTGTGTATTATTTTATTTTTTAAAAGACCGCAGAGGGCACAGCTAGGTTTTTTTTAAAAAACAAAGCATACATTTGGCTTGCATCCTGCAACACAAAATTATTCACGACGTGGCTCATGCTTCCACAATAAAATTAGCATCGCAAGCAATGTCCACGGCTATACATGTATTATTTTTTTTACATTAATTTATTCCCCGGTCTGCGGGATGGCACCACATACACTTGAAGCCCCCCAGAGTTTGCGGAAATTCCAGCAAGTGAAACGTGAGTCGGTTTCGCGGAATGAGAGGCTTAAAGCCCCCTCTCCCCAACACCAAATGGAGTGTGCGAAATGCGAGTAGAGAGAGATGGGTTTTGAGCGAGACCAGACCCCTCCCAGACCATTGCAAAATTTTTTGTACTTTTTTTTGCACTCGACTAGCTGTGCAATAACATGTGTCAAGAATGACCCGGGTCGGTTTGATCCTGTTACACGCGCCTACACCCCCAGCAATATTGTTATCTCTAAAATTCGTGCCGAAAATCGAGTGACCGGACCCAGTTGCGTGTGACCCGGGTCGAAATCCCTCCCCAAACGCAATTACGCTGGCAGAGCGCAAGTAATTGGATGTACAGTGTGAGGCAAAAAAAGTACACCGATTTTGTCACTGCTAATTCTAAATGTTCTCCAGTAGCAACACCCTTTGTTAGGCGTCAACGTAATATTTGTTACCAAAATGCAAAAAATATAGTGTTGAAACTCAGTTGGCGTGGCTTTGTCCCTACACGAGTTGACTCATCACCTAGATGCATGTAGTTACGACTTGGAAGGACAGTAGTGTGCATGCGCACCACCTAGTTGTGGCATATCAGTTTACATGAAGCAGCTTCGTGTAAAGGAAAAGCTGCGCCAGGCGGCGATACTTGTGCTTCGCCATTAATTTCCACCATTGTACAGTACAGGGCTGGGCAGTGTTGCCAAATTTTGGCAACAACTTCACTACTAGTGTACCACTATTTTTTCGTATCAATATCATCCTGCATTTTTAGTCAAATATTCCCATATTTGTCCGGCTCCTAAGTGTATACTCCTGTACAACTGCAGTGCAGTCTGACTTCATAATCGCGATACATTTTTCACCGGTTCTTTCCCATACTGTACATTCCCATCTTTTTTTTCTTCTCCTTTTTCTGAGATCTAAAAAATTCATGCGTTTGGAAGCGGAGACTCTCCTCTCGCTTCCGAGTTACTTCCAACCCACGATATTTTTTCCTTCTTCTTCTTCTTCTTCTTCGTCTCTACTTCTACCCCTCCTTCATTTTCCGTCGGCCTCCATTTCGGGGGCCAAGTTAAGCCAAGCCAACTCTTTTTTTTTCTTCTTCTTCCTTTTCTCTCTTCTTACTTCTCTGCGCCAGAGAGAGAAACCCAGCAAACTGTAACTTGGAAACCGTGATTAAAGGCCTGGGTCGGCTGTAAAGCTGGCAAGTCACACCTCCAATGGACCATTCCTGACTCTGCTTTCTCCTTTCCCTTCATTTTACACTTGGCTTTCCCCGTCCAATACTTCACTCCGCTCAGCACTTTTCCCTTCTTCTTTTTTTTTTCTTCCTTCTTTTTTTTCCAAACCGCGAGAATTTTCAGCATCAGACCACGTTTCTCGGCAACTGCGCGACTTCGACCTGATTAACATATCGGGGCTAATTTTCACTCCCTGACATGAGGTTCCTTTTCTCTCGCTGGGAACAAAAAAGAGAGGAGGAGGAGAAGAAGGCGAAATGCCACTGCGGGGAAGATGGAAATCCTGGAGGGAATCTGAAGGAATCAGCAGGGGATTTGTTGAAATCCTGCAGAAATCCCACGCAATGCGGAGAGGGCTTCCATCATGAAATGTAACGAAATCTGAAACTTGTCCACTGAATTGTGCCAGTTCCCTCAGGAGAATTATCATAGCATCAGTTTACAGGCCTATCTTGTTGCGTTAACAACTGTCAAAATAACTATATTCACGAGCTGTGAAACTATCCTGGCATGTATAAAGCCCCCCCAATTAGAAATACAGATGTCCCAACTTGAAATTCCTGAACGGCCAGTTAAATATTGTTGTAGAAAAGCATGAAGGCTTCCAAAATAACTTACGACGAAACTAATGCCCACTGTAAAAGTGCTTCCACCACTAAACCTGATAATTTATGGGCACCCAGTGTCTCTGCTCAGCGTGCCGTTAACAACAAAAAAAAAATAGAAACAGAAAAAAAGGACAAGTGGGGGCAGAAAAGCAACGGAGGAGAAAAAGAAGCGGGGGAGAAAAAAAAACAATTAGGAAGGAAAGACAAGATAGGCATTTCCGAGGACCAGTCTTTTCCTTTGCCAGCTATTTTGGCCCATGAAAAAAGGCCTGTCAGTAGCCCCCCACAGCACGCACCAACAGAATTCCTCCTGATCCGACACCATTTCAGACTTTGTCACACGTTCTCAAGCCAGAGCCAAATCAATCCAGGCTAAACACGCACTTCTCGGATATGCAACACGACACCTGACGCTTGTCACCTTTTGTTGTTAGCATCATTTTCTTGACTGTTCACTCACCGGTTCACCCTGCTCAACACCACGTTTCAATGTATCTTGTTAGTTGCACGGACGGTGCAGAAGTACTAACCTGAAATTAAAAATTAACATTAACATGGAAGAACAATAACAACAATGATCATTGCAGGTCTGCTGGTTTTTTTCTCCAACAAAGTCGAGAAAAATGCCTGAATTTTTGCCTCGTATCTCACACCCATCAATTATTACAATAAGCGCAGTATATACCTTGAATGCAAACTTTACAAGCACTAGACTGGATGACATTCTCCCAACCTAGCTTGTACTGCTCACTGTTGGATCGACCAGAAACACTACACGACTCCGGTCGGATAAATAGGAGGGGGCTTTTACAGCCTGGCAATATTAAGGGCGACAGAGACTGATGAAGATTGAAAGAGATAAAGCGATATGTATCGACAGCAACGAAGTTTATCGACAAAAAACTTAAGCCCTCTGTCCCTAACTCCCGGAGCCCGATAAATTACAACTTCCGTCTTATTTCATTACTCCAACCAGCAAACTCCGAGGCATTAAACTCACTCGGTTCTAGATACCCACACTAAAACCAGGATTAGATATAAAAAAACGGGGGCTCATTTTTTTTAAAGGACCTTTAAGCAAATTCTCATTAGGCGTACACGTCATAACTCATTTACGCCTGGCTTCAAACATCGCTTGCTTTTGGCACCAAACTGCCCATGAAAATGGTTATGCAATAAATTAATTACGTTGCATGTGCTTTATATACACTATAGTCCGACCCTTTGTCACTATTAATAACACAGTGTAATAATTGAGGTTATTAGGTTTACTCCTCGGGGAATCGGGACCCCTTTCGCTTAGGGGAGACTCCGGGCATAATATAATATTGAAGACTTTATTAGCTTATTGTTGTGTAAAAATCGGGCATGTTCTCAGGGATAATTAATTCACTTCTGTGCATGCCTAATGTACGAAATGTTACCGTATGTAACCAGTCCCCTGGCGCTCGTTTAATAACTAAGTACATGTGAAAGCACACAAGTTCAAGCCTTTGGGGCGGGTATACACTGTTGTGTTTCAGAGATTTGATGGGATGCTCCTTCGACTGTAGGAATTACTCCAACTCTGGTATTCGTTTCAGCGGTTTGCAACAAAAAAAAAAATGGTAAGCTGCTTATCATTCGACAGATACTTGTTTTATATAATAGTTCAAACCGTTAATACTTTTATTCCACTCTTGCGGGCAAAGTATAGCATTACTAGGAAAAGCAGATGGCAGAGCATGCTATAGGCATAAGTCTAGTATAAAACATTGTAGGGTACACTTCCTTTCATTTGGAGGGAAAATGTTTGAAGACACTTTATGCTGTCATAAAAATACGTCAATGTTTTCGTTCATATCTCTAGCATGTATTGTACACACTTCTCATTTTGTGTATGCAACAAATTCTACCTAATAATTAACAATTAATATTTTCCAATAAATTGCACAAGTAATTTTGTGCATTTTGCTTGTAATAATAATAAGCACTCCCCCGCATTCAGGAATCAATTTTGTGTAATTATAGTGATTCGCATAACTTTTTGCGAAACAAAGTTTCGCGGAAACTCCTTTTTCTCACCCACCCCACCCTGAGGGGGCTTAATTACCTTACAAAGGTCCGAAAAAGGAAGAGTGCAAAGCAAGTAGATGTTACTGTATATCGGATGGAAAATAAAGTCAGAGCCCTTTCGAGGTTGTATTTACATTTTAAAGAGAGACAACAAAGAAACTATTGCAATGCACCGGAGTCTGCAGGGCCTCTGCTTCACATCCAGAAGTTAACAACTGGTACAAGGTGTCTCATAATTTCACGATGTGTGTTATTCATGCGACTTGGTTTACAGGCGTGCATACACATTGCATATGACTTTCCCCTTGAAGTTAACCCCCTCGCTTTTAACACTTCATTAATTACACGACCGGATGAATGCCCCTCACTTATATGACACAGGACAATAATTCCCAGAGCGAATATGCGAGGACCGCTGTCTCCCAGGCAACGACTCGACGTCGTGTATGAAAATTATTTCTGATGGCAGCTGGGAAGTGTATAGGTGGCGCACAGGGTGTTTCATAATGACTCGGGACAAACTTTAAAGCGATGGCAGGCAGGATTATATTTGTGACGTAGGGCGTTATATGAAACACCCTGTGTATTTGATCATCCGTTTTAGGCACATTAAAAGGCCTTGATTTCGGCTGACTCTTGGTTGCTGTTTCCAGTAGTCTAGTTACTGGCGGATGCATGAAGGCGGTCTCCAGCAACTCCAGAGCCTGTGAGGCATTCATTGCTCTCCATGAATTAATTGTGCCGCTGGGCTCGTTGTCTTCCAGGATTGCCTGGCAGTTTCCCCGAGAAGAGTGTAATCGCAATCAAAGCGGGCCAACAAGCATTGCAGTGACGCACAGGAATATCTGCTTCATTGCTATATTATTCGCACGGGACGAGCTGTCCATTATGGTGTCTACAAGCCGATATTTGCAACAAAAATGGCAAAAGCAGAAGAAACGCTTGTCTGTTTCGTCACTACAGCAATAGCAATCTGGTAAAAAGTATATCATGTGCCACATTTAGCTTTTTAACGAGGTCTTCTAACAATCAATCAACGGCTTTCAACAGGCATTTAATCAGTCCAGTCCAAAGCTCAATCATCGAAATTAATGGCGGTAATTAAGGAAGCGTTAAGTGCAACATGTAATTTGTTTCAAACAATCAGTTTTTTTTCCCCCGGGGTTCTTGTGCATGTCACCGGATGTTATTGTGTCTCCATTAGCAGCCCAGTTTGGCTATACTCTTATAGTCGATGCGGTGTAAAGTGACATCCAGCAAAGGACACCAGAGACGTAAAATCGTTATCAAACATTTTTGTGTAACATTAGGCTTCCATATAGCAACAAGCTTTCCACGCGAATTGATAACCAAACTACTGGACCAGAAGTAAAGTGGTCATCATATTTCGCAATTTGCATGTTGCGCTCTTTGCATCTAATAATACTAGCCATGTTTGTGAAATATTTAATAAATAGCATACGACTGGGCCTGTGAATTCAGTTATTATATTACCGTGCACAAAATATTCTCATCAGCCGCTTATTAAGAAATTGTCAATAATATTATCTGCGATTATTAGGATGAAAATTGTTCGTTCAAGCCTATAGACATTTTCAGTGATCAATTTGACCAAATTAACTGCTAATTTTAACCAAGCTTGATCCCTGATGCCTCAAAAAAAATCCGTGAGGTTTTTGAGGCCAAACTTTTTCATTCTTATCCGGACGTTACAGTCGCAAATTGGCAAGTTAGAATTCTGCGAGGATGGGCTCCTTCAAAGTAGTCTACTTGTTACCAACTTGCTAACGACAAACACCCACACGATACCTCCAGAGAGTCCTTTGAAACTCAGACCTGTACACAATCAGTCTGGCAACAATCCAACTGCATAATATCAATTGATGCATCAAGCAAAGTGCACTAATTGGCTTCCTGTAAGGTTGTTACGTGAAGCGTGTTCATACATGGTACGCTTTCGAAAGGAGGGTTGCATAAGTTACACGGCAGGAAATGAAGCGCTGTGATTTTTAAAAACAGGCTACACAATATAGAAGAAATGGTTAGTTATTTAACTCACATCACTCCCATGCTCCTAGTCATCGTCCACGAAAAAAGGAAGGGGTTGTTTGGTCCGAATTGCGCGCTTAAATGAGGCGTCTCGACGGGAGCTCGTCGCAACATTAACCCAGGTTAGAGGAGGCATGTCGTAACCAGAAACCCTGCGATGCTACTACCCCCCCGCACAAAAAAATAAAACTTGAAAAGACTGCCGGTCACAGGCCTAGTTCTCTCTAACCCACACCCAGATCGATAGCCTTGTAGCCCATGTTCCTCACGACCTTTCCCTGCACTAATTCTTATTGTGCACCCGAGCCTTAAAGCCCCCCCTTAAACTGCTAATGGCCATTACGCGTGGCGATGCGAAATGAGAAGTTTTATGGTAATGAACTGGCAAGTTCCTTTGGGCTAATATACTTCAGGGAAAAGCGGGGGAGGGGGGGGCCAAGGGAGGAAACTACTTCGCGAAAATTGACTTCGTTAGCTTTTCCGGGGGGAGGGGAAAAGGCATATGAAACCCATAGCCTCCAACTGGTCTGATTGCTCGATCCCTAGGGAGAACTTTGGATCCCCCCAAAAAATTGTATAGAAGGGTGGAGGTAAAAAAAAATTAATAGAGAGAAAAATATGTCCTATATATATTAGTCGTAGACGAAGTTTCTTGGCCGATGTTTTCCATTAAAAGAGCACTGCTTTTGACCGATTTTTCCTCAATGAGTTATATAAAGAGCTGCACGGGGATATATACCAAGCAAGTCCTAAGCTCGGGCCTTCATTAGTGGGATAATTCGCTCGAGGATAATTTTAATGGATTTGGGGACTGCGGGTAGCAGATACGATCGTATACCATGCGATGCTGTGGAATCCGAAGGTTTTAAACTGCAAAGTATGTTGAATCCTGCATACCAAGTCCCAACACCCAGTCCATGAAGGGCGGAAGGGCGGAATGATTTTTTGATTGCTTATCCGCGAAAAAAGTAGTTTAAAGGAAGAGGAACAATCACGACAAATGAATGTGGTTGATTCTCATTAAATTTATTCCTCAGTGTGGTAAATACTCGGCCCTAAAGTGGCCTCTTGGAGTGTGGTGTTGGGTTTGTGTTATTGACAGTTTATTTATTTATCGTTATTCCCAATTAGTTTAAACACATAAGATTTGCTAATTTAAACCACGTCACTGGCAGGCACATCAGTTACGTCAAGTATTCTTCTGAGTACCCCCACTTTGCATGTTGAAGATCTGCTTCTCTCGCTGACGGATATATCGGCAAGACAAACCGCATCCTTCAAACGTTAACAAGCCAACCGACCCTGGTTTTGAAAACAGCCGGCTGAGATTAACACTCGACAGAAAAAAAAAGAACGGGCACTTTTTTTTTTCAAGTGTTCCCCAGAAAGAATGTGGAGAAGGAAAAGACCCCCGAAAGTTTTGAAGACGTCTTGTCACCGCCTCTCGCTGCTGATGAACAAGTTTGAAATAATTTTCGAGTCTCTGCCTTGCTTCCCCCCCACCCCACCCAACCTACTTCCAACATTTAATTTCGTCGAGTCGGTAGCACAAGGAACACTTCCCTCACCCCCTCCCCTCTCTAAGACTTTCTCTCTGCTTTCCCTCTTATCTGTCTCATTAAGAAGTCTCTCGGAACACTTCGGAATACGTACGAAAAGATGGTCGGTTCAACTACAAGGTGATCATTATTCTCATTTCTAGTTGATGGAGCATCATCTTTTTCCCTCTTGGACTGAGACCTTTGAGACACCCTGTACATTTTGCGGCGAATGATTCGTCCCCTTGGGAGGATGTCTATCAGCCAAAGTCAGGCTGGCTTCGTCTCTTCTAAACTACACCCGTGTGGGATATATACCGGAGATTTCACCCTCTTTTTATTGCACAGTGCATTTCCCTTCATGCACAGCTAGGTTGGCTGAAAATTCCTATATACGTACAGCTAAGAAAACATTAATTTAATCCCCATTGCGGCACAGAGCTTATAAGATATGAGCAATTATTTATTCGCGAAATTATTATTACAGCTGCATAGGCTACAGGTTTATAAATTTATTCTCAAAACAGCACTGATATAAAAGATGTACAGTGCTAATAAATTATTATTCGCGAATATATTACAGTCAGACCCGCATTGTACTGAGTGCAAATGTATCATTATCAGTTTTGCCCGTGCAAAATAACATTATTTATACACCTTCGCTGATGAAACCTTGTGGTTTGGCTTGTTGGCAGTTCTATTCAGGGCACATTTTTTGTAGGTCTCATTGTTGACATGCAATCAAGGCGACTATTTTTGCACATTTTTATTATGCTGCGCTATAGACATTCGGTCCTTATTTGTCGTGTCATTAAGTTTCAACCAGCGGGGCATTTCAGTCTCATATATAGCACCTGGCAGTTAATTAAATAGCGCCTGAAAGCTACGTGTCGTTCACGCTAAATTTTTGCGCATGGCAATGCCAGCATTTTACACCCATGCATGGCGGAGCGACTCGCCCATGGCGAGAGAAATTTCACACCTGTTCCCCAGCAGTTCGCAAATTTTTTTAAAAATATAATATACGCCTGCAACAATTACTTTTGAACCAAGCCAGCGTTTATGAACACAAAGTGAGCTTAATGCGGCGTTCATGTATTCATTCAGGTGCAGCCGGGAGCAAAGGCCAGTAAGTGATAATGATCAAAACGAACGTACCGCGCTGACAATCGGAAAATCCAATACTATCGGTACCGCACATCACCTCTTAATTAATTCCCTGATAATCACCGCTGATGCATACCGCCCCCCCGCAAAAACTATTAATTGCGATGTTTTAACAGCCAATTTAAATAATGCCGTCAATGGTGTCGGGGGACCATAAATGACGCGCCAAAAATAGCGATTGGTCCATACCCGTTGGCCAAATTCATAATTGAAAACGAGGGAACCATCCCACAGGATGAGAATTTAAAAATTTGCGAAACAAGATCGTAATATACAAAAAAAAATAGTTTAGTATTGAAATTCAATTAGTGCAGGCAACATCGCTCTTCGTAATCTGATTTTTTTTTGGTAAAAATTTTGGCAAGCGATACAAAGCCAACTTTGCACGCAAAATGTTGCATTTTGGACCTCTCGAGCGCGACAAAGTTCGCAGATTGAATTTGAGCTGTCACACCCCCCCCCNCCCCCCCCCCCCCACCCCCTACAAAAAAAAAATTCTTCATCTAACTAGTTCGCAACAGCGGATTTGGGCAGGAAAAAAATCGCGCGTTTTTTTTCCTCCCACCGCAAATATCTGAGCATGAGAGGATTTGCACACTGGTTTGCTCATATAGTCACGACAAATCAGCTTAAATTTGTTGTCACAAAAGACTTTTTCGAGCACATTAAACCCCTTCGTTTCAAACACAAACACTAAAATTATCTCGTCTGTATATCACGCACATTGTTAAGCAAACATCTCTCGTAGTATAAACGGCAAAGGTTGTTGGTATGTATGTTTGTCCGGATTACCTAACCCACTTCCGGACTACTGAGTGCGCTAAAACTTGGCACATTTATGGACTACGTGCCGCTGATTGAGGAGAAAAGTCCGTAAACCGCACTTTTTTGAGTCTAAATACCTAAAATTTAGTGTTTTTTTTGTTTGTGGTTTAGGTTTCTCATCTGCTGAAATTGTTAGCACACCACAGATGGCTCTCCTGCCTTCCCCTCCACACCTTGTCTTACATAATATATGAAGGAACGTTTGTCTGTTTGTCCAGGACATTAAAAAACCGCTTGATTGTTGTTGATTTCATTACCAGGGAGCATATACTATAACATAAGAGGCGCAAACTTCTGTCGGCACCTTTGATGTTCGCGTCTCTCTGTTTGGGGCCGTTGCCAAGGCTGGCGGCCATTTTGAAGTGTGGGGAACGCCAACGAGGTATAAATAGGGTACAGGCAAAAATAGGGTCCGCCATCTTTGTTGGTTTTGGCGGCCATGGCAACTACAAGGCAAGAATAGGCGCCGAATCCAAGATGGCGGACCCTATTTTTGCCTGTACCCTATTTATACCTCGTTGGCGTTCCCCACACTTCAAAATGGCCGCCAGCCTTGGCAGCGCCGCAAACAGAGAGACGCGGAAATTTAATGTTTGCGCTTCTTATGTAGTATATTATGCTCCCTGTCATTACCATATGAAAACATGCTCCGCTACTATACAGTGTCGATTGTCCAGCAAGTTGTGCTCCTAGCTGTACTGACACTCTGAGAGCTCGATTTAAGTTAGAACCATCCTTTTGCAAAAGGACTGCATCGTTTTAATTCAAGTCGTCAGTCCCCTCAAAGCCACCGAACCGTGTATAAATCCAGCAAGGTCCAGCCGAGTGCTGCGGTATCCCCCAAACGCACCTGCAAAAGTCATCACGTCCGACGCATTGGAAGCGACCCAAAGCAAGTGCAAGTGAGCTGGAGGATATATACATTATAAATCCTTGGGTTTAGCAAAGAGTATAGCGTTTTATTGGATTTGCCTTTCAGCCCTGGGTTGTACAGGGTGGAAATGAAAGGAGGCTGCCGACATCCCCTGGATGGGATTACTTAACCCGGAGTGTGTAGCCTACAGAAAATGGCATCTGTGACGCAGCATCCAGAGAACAAACCGGGGCCAAAGTCGGCGCCAGAGGGGAATATTCGATTCCCGATTTTTTTCCCCCTCCTCCTCTCCCAACCCTGGGATGTGGAGCTTCAACATCAGAAACCCTGCATTATTGTGTCAATCATGAATGCCAAATGGAGGGTGGGAATTGTGCGGAAATCAAGTTGGGTCGCCTCATGAACTCCCAGCCAGCTCGGGCTCTCTTCACTATGCAAGCTCGCACTCTACGTATATCAGGGCTGGGAATTGGGGACTTGTGGCTTGTAACACACACACACACATTCATCCACCCAACTCCATTTCCCTTCTCAACGCACACACGCACCGCACACGCAGTTATAGTCTGCCGGACTGAAATGATGGAATTCCACCCCCTATCTAACCTGGTTTGAAAGCAGATGAAGCTACTGATTCAACACTCCCACTTACTTTGCGGGATTGCTTTTAGTAGCACACCCCCTCCACTATACAACCCCTTCAACTCCGATTGCGACGCATACATTACGACCCATCGGCAAACGAACCGCGGAGGCTGGAACCCAAGAGGGAGAATCTTGAACCGCAGACATACAAGTTCACCATAATCAGAAAGTCACGGATACTCCAGAGAGCAGGAGTTATCTATCTTGCGTAAATTTGGTCAAAAAGTGACTCGGATCCATAATATCGGGCGAATTATTCCTGACGAAACCCTTGCCACATCATTGAGACAAAACCACGTACTTTTTTCCCCCCCGGATGTTGCCCAACAAAGATTTCCGTTTTCTAACTTTTCGAGTAGACTTCGTTGTCTCAGGTTTCGCTTTCCAAAAAAAAAGGCTGAAAACCGCATCTTCCGTCGTGTGCAGGCAACGAGATCCCGTCGGCGACTCCTCAGCAAAGAGCAAGGTTTCCCTCTCAAGAGCTCGTCTCATCGTCTTCGCCTGAAACACGACCCGAGCTTCTCCACGAAAAGCCAACCAGCAGAAACTTCCCGCAAAAAAAAACCAAAACCGCAAACCTTCAGAGTCCCCCCCCCCCTTTTTTTCTCTCCAACCCACATTGCAAAGTTCAGCTCACATATACATGAGTAACGTCCCCTGAGAGCCAATGTCCACATGTAATGGCCCCTGAATTATTGGACCGAATGGCACGTGTTTGATGCCTACAGGGGGAGCTAGTTGAACAGGTTTGGACTTTTGTGGGCAAGGCTCGAAATATCAGGCGAGTCGCAGGGTGCAGAATTTAATTAATTAATTCCGTGGAGCTCCCACCCACCCACTCATTTTGTGGCCGGAAAGGATCCCCCAGTGCAGGGTAAAAATTTTGGTTGCTTTTACAGACGGGGAGGAATGGACAGCACGTAGTACACAATCATACTCGCATTAATATTTGCATTTAGGCTGGCCGGGTTGCTATCGACGGGGGGATGCTTTGGAACGAGTTATTACTGGAGCCTGGAGGACCGCATTTGCATATTGATGGACGAGTGAGATGGGGGGGGAGTAGGGGAGAGTGTGACACTGACGCACTTGTGGCGTCAATCGGCCCACTATGGCTTATGGAAAATTCATAATCAATTCCCAGGTGACAACACTCATCAATCACGAGCAGCACTTATTTCTGCGTACTTGCAGCAAAGTTGGTGCAGTTTGTTACAAAGTGAATGGATTGGTTCAAAACTGCAGTCAATTGAAATGTCTGACTAACTATTCTGTATGTGATATGTTGTTTTGTTTGAATCTGAACACAATTCGACCAAATATTTTTCGAACCCAATCGGGTCCATACATGGTTGGACAGTCCCTCTCCCTAATGCCTGAAACCCTTGATGGACTTTCCACCCCACGAGCCTCTAGCAAAAGCAGGCTAGGGTGTTGCTGGGGGAAGTCACGAAGAAATGATTCCTCCCCCAAACCCCCGCTGCAATCGGCCAAGCATTTAATGGGTCCTGAATGGTAGGGGTGGACTAGTTGGGTTTGTGTGGTGTTGGCGGTGGAATTATTAGCACAGGGGACGCAACTGCCCATAAACAAGAGCGACGAACAAACCCATCTGATCCAGCCTCCCAGAAAACCACGCCTGAAAAAAAAAAAGAACTGAGCTATTGCTGGGACAGGAGGAGGGGGGGTGTTTCACTTATCCCGCTTATCTGCTGGGAAATACTTCATCTACAATGCAAAACTGGTGGGGGGAGGGGATCTCCATTAAAATACGCGGGGGCAAAATTGAGTTGGCTCACTGGGCTTGGGTCCCGAAGAAGAATAATGAATGGAAATGAGGTCTTTGACTCTTGGAGAGGATGACACTTGGAAGAAATAGAAAGAGATGGCTGGTAGGATGGGAGGGGGGGACCAGTTTCCAAACTATTTCCCTTTTCTTGGGCGCAAATTGGGTGCCGAACGGCAAGTCCTTTCTCTCCAGGAAACTGCGCCCTGAAATTCATTCCCGACCCGTGTAAACATCTCGTCCCCCTGCCCATCTGCATAATGTACAGATTTGCCGGGGGGGAATTAACATAATTTATTCTCATAAATCTGTTTGTTGCGACGATTCGAGTTTTGGGGGGGAAAAGGAAAATGCCGGGATATGTAGGGACGATTTCCCCTCAAAACCAACTAGTGCAATTTTTTTCTGCCCTCTTCCCTTAATCACTTATTCTCTTTTTTTCTGTCTCCTGACGAGAATGTGTGTGTGTGTTTTCTAAAAGGGGNATGATGCGGTCTCCTCAAAAAGAATTTTTGTTACATATACTGGAGCACAAACGGACTGCGGTTAACATTGCAGGTAATATCCCTTACACAAAAAGTAGACAGCATTTTATGCACAGTGCTGGTGGCGTCATGAGCCGTTGGCTGCAAACGAGCGAATCGATTCGCTCTTTTGCCTCCATCGGCTATTGGAGCCCCCAGTACGTCATTAATGTCCAGTAACAGAAACTTCCTCTCAGTTCACCTAATGAATGATTGAAGTATGTGTGATTATTACATGTCACATATTTTACAAGGTGTACTGACTCGAATAAAAAGCAGCGAAGAGGGACGCATACCTGTCAGGATATTTAATGCGTTTGAAGCTCATTATCCTGGTCCCTAAGGAGAAGGATGTGGCTACCAAATGACACCTAAGGGCGTCCAGAAGCTCACCCCCACACGAGTTAGTCATCATCATTATGAAACCTCTTGCAGCCAGGCCCTTCGACCCTGGGTCGCCATATATCACACGTGCAGAAAACCCTTTCCGAGAAAACCGCATGTCGAGCCCAACATGTGTATCTCGACACCCACGCACTTCCCCATGAGCCGCGTCTCAGAGTCTCGCAACAAAAACCGACTTGTGTGTAGCGGGGATTTAAAAATACACCCTCAGTCCCTTCTGGTGAACAACATATGCACGCAGTCTAGGCTGCCAGACTGGAAATTCCTAGAGGAGATTTCGCACATGTGAGTGTGTGTCTGGCTCTGCTGTGGCGACATCCTGCCCATTGGTTCGTGCAGTGGGATCCGCTAATATGTGGAACGGATGACACATATAACTGAGGTTGTGGGAGGGGGGAAGGATCATTGGCAAGCGCAATGCTCCCTTACTTTTTTTTTATCTTATTACATTTCCAGCCGATTTTTTATTATTAATATATTCGGAGGTCAAACGGTTGCGTTGGATCTTAATAATTCGCGGAGGTCTTTGGACCCTCAATTGGTCAATAAAATCGCGAGAGAAACAAGGGGCGATGGATTTACACTGTATACAGTCGAAGTCACACACACTGCAGAATAAAAACATGTCCAATTACGGCATTGTCGCTCCATGCGTGAAAACAGTACACATACTTTACGTAATAATGAAGCAATCTTCATAAAATCATATTGACATATTCATATTGCATTACAAACAAACCCACAAACTTCTAAAATATAGATACGATACTGTACTATTCATTACATTACATTCTTATATCACATTAATTATGCTGTCATATATTGAAAAATTAAGTGTCACGTTACACCAAATATTTGCATATTGGTTATTTTGCGAACAACTTTCGCTGGAAGTACGGTACACTATACGCAATGATTGCGTATGTATATTGCTGTTACATTGTTGCGCTAGTCTTACGTACAGCGCACTTTTTGCCGCAGTACACTATACGGTGTATACACTATACCTCTAAACTTTTCCTTACGACGTACAGTGCACAAACTAACGTTGCGGTCGCTTCAAAGTGCGCTCGATCAACTTTCACTGCAAATATCGCTTCGGCAAAGTACAGCACTGTAGGCTACTGCCGGAACGACCACATCTCAAAATCAAAATTTTAAAACCCTCGCAAGACACAGCAGCGATTAAATATTTCACATGGCAGCTAGAGCAAAGGTTTGTTTCGACTACCCAAGAGGCGGGAAACTAAGAGAGAAATGACGAATTGTTCACCCTAGAAATTTCCTGGTTTTCGCTTAATTATTAAGGAAAACCAGGAAATTTCCAGGGTGAACAATTACAGCTGATTCGGTTCACAATTACACTGCACAGTTGCAATGCGCCGTCTTTTCCACACAATGATACACATTCAAACCAGAATCAGATAATGGGATACCTATATACACGTCGTAATATCTAATCAGGTCAATAGTGTGACCCCGGGTCGCATTTTCGCCATTCTTCCTCTACCTTTTTTTCCCATTGTACGATTCCAGCCGGATGCCCCGCACAGAATCACGTTCATGACCCCGGAGGTCAACTTCCTTGGCCACGTGCCCCGTCTATTGGTGGTGTCCCTGATAAATATCCGCCCTTGACTTCCACAAAAAAAACCACCCATCAAAGACCTTTCCCTACATACTTTTTTTTTAAATCTCCTCGGCTCGAAAGTGACGTCACTCATGCAAATGACTTCCTCATGCCGCATTGACACGCGTTTAGCAACAGTCACTTGTACTGTTCAAGACGAAGTACAGGTCAAGGATTGTTTATCCCCGTAACCAGCGCGTTTGTGCACCGGTTGGTGGGGTGAGCAATCCTTGTGCATAGCTCTGCTCAATGATCGTGTATGAATTGATAGGCTCCTGACCTGACACAGTAGTCGGGGCCACGCGTGTCGACAACAGCAGGCCAGCTGACGATCCCAGACGTGGTGACCTCGTGGTCCAACGACGCACCTTCCATCCGACCCAACCAAACCTGCACAACACACTGTACACTAACCGGTTGCCTACCCCTGGTCGAAAACACAAAAGCGCGACCCTATATGACAGCACACGTCAAACACGCCGCTTTATGACAAGGTCGCAGCAGCCCCGATGCTTCTCTGTCCCTCTCTCTCTCACTAGTGTGTGTGCGTCTCTAAAGCTCGGAACCCAGCAGCCTTCCAACCCTCGTAGTCCCCCACACACCCCCGTCTCTCTAACGCCCCCGCAGTTGTTGCTAGGCAACCTAAGGCAAAGGGCGCAGGATCCAGGCTTGGAAACGGGGCAGCCCCATCATCAGCGAGAGCCACATGCTATAATCATTTTAGTCGTCTGGAGGTGTCGCATCGAGACGCTGGTACCTGCATGGCGTCAGGACTTCCACATCGACGAATAAATATTGAATTGCGAATTTTAGTTGGTGCAAAAAAAAGGGGGGTTCTGCTAATACTAGTAGCAGACCCCCTGTGCATTGAGTTTCGTAAGTGTACGACCAGGGAGCATATACAGGGTGTTTATTGTAACTCTGCAAAAACTTTCAGGGGTAATAGAGGGGACCAAGACAAGTATTTTTGACATAGGAACCCGTGTCCGGAAACGCCATCTAGAGGGGGTTCATAGACGAGGAACGGGTGCGCTCAGACGCGTCAGGCGAGAGGCGCTAGGCGAGCGGATTGTTTTGTTGATAGATGGCGCTCGGATAGTAGCCAACGATGCGATGTGCCATAACCTGGCAACAGCAGAGCCATCTAGCAACGAAAGTCCGCCTCCTAGGAGACGCGCGGATTATCAATAGCGGTTCTGTTGTTGCCAGGTTATGGAGTATCGCGTTGTTGTTTGCTTACAACGACGCAATACGCCATAACCTGGCAACAACTGCGCGCCATCTATCAACAAAACAGTCCGCTCGCCTAGCGCCTCTCATGTGACGCGTCTGAGCGCACCCGTTCCTTGTCTATGAACCCCCTCTAGATGGCGTTTCCGGACACGGGTTCCTATGTCAAAAATACTTGTCTCCCCTCTAATACCCCTGAAAGTCTTTGCAGAGTTACAATAAACACCCTGTATACTAACATAAGAGGCGCAAACTTCTGTGGGCGCCTTTGATGTTCGCGTCTCTCTGTTTGGGGCCGTTGCCAAGGCTGGCGGCCATCATGAAGTGTGAGGAACGCCAACGAGGTATAAATAGGGTACAGGCAAAGATTGGTTTGATGGTTTTGGCGGCCATGGCAACTACACGGCAAGAACACGCGCGAATCAAAGATGGGGACCCTATTTTTGCCTGTACCCTATTTATACCTCGTTGGCGTTCCCCACACTTCAGGATGGCCGCCACCTTGGCAACGCCTCAAACAGAGAGATGCGGAAATCGAATGTTTGCGCGTCTTATGTAGTATATGCTCCCTGATACGACAGTTATAATACCGTTTAAATGTATAATGAAAGTAATGTAAGCCACTACTGCATAGATAGTCAGTGTAGGATGTGTCCAGAGGGGGGGATGTGACAGTGTTATTTCTCATGAAAGAAGCGCCCATCTGTAGCACGTCAAGCAGACTGGTGCAGTACAGTTGAAAAAACTAACAATACAAATTATTTTTCCCTCTTTAAATTTCGGGATGACGTTAATTGCCTGGGGGTCTGCAGCAACATGATCCGATCGAACCATAATATATATATTTTTTTGCTCACTTCCATTAAAAACAGTCAAACACACTGTGCCTTCAACCAAACACAGACTGTGGAACTCTATGTAATTGATCCAAATAAAAAGTTTCTCTTCTCTCGCAGTGTCAACTTCACGTCGAAATAAAATGAAGATTCCTTTTTTAAAATGCTCCAGTCCAAAATCACAATGATGATAATAATGGCACATTTAATTGCTGTTACACTTGTTGACATGCTATTATCAACCAGCCTGCAAACATTTTGGAATATTAGAAGCTGGATGATAAAAAGTATACTCGAATCACGTGATTTGCCAATCGTGTTTAATTAATTAATTTTGGCCAATATTTTACAACGCTCTTTAGTTTGCCATCATCCTTCTGACCACTTCTTTCAGGTTCTTAACCTCTCCTTTAGGTGTCGACGCACCCTGAAGCCCCCTGTATACTATGGGGTGTGGTCCGCAACTGTGATGTTATCATTCGTCCGGAAAGATTTGTCGGCCCGGAAGTTTGTCCGGGAGAACGGATAGTATGCAATGGAGCGTCGGCAGGCGTCGCGACTGAGGGGGCAATTTCCTTAATTGGACGCGTTAGTTGCATTGGGTGCTGGTGGCTATCTGGCCTCATTAGGAAAGCTGAGGAGCAACTAACGAAAGGGAAGGGGGGAAAAAAAGGAGGCGTTTCTCCAGTAGCGGGGGCTCCAGGCATCATCCTGCTGGAAGCAAAGAGCCTCCAGGGCCGTTGCTGGAGGGAGCTGTAGGAGGCAATTTCATTCCAGCCAGATGAGCTAGGGTGTCTCCCAAACTGCGAGAGGTGGGTCAGGTAAGGTGGTGCTGTCTGCGCTTTTGCCGTCGGGGGCATCCGGACGCCCATCACCACACAAGCTAGGCCTTAATCCATGCGATTTGCACTTGCAAACTCTCCGGGGAATGCTGCCCGTCAAGCGCACAAGTTGCTTTTCCTCTCCCCTTGCCCCGCAATCTAATGACTTTTAATTCCTCCCAAAGCCTCCTGATACTCGGAGATTAATCGAGCTAATTCGCTTCTCAACTCCGACGCTTGCTGGCTCAAAGTTGGTACGTCTTCGCAACAAAGGAGGGCAAGTCTTGTTTGTTAACATGAATTCAGCAGCATCCCTATTGCACCAGTGAGTCAGTCCAGCTTCCAATGGCCCCAATGGCATTAATAAATGCAGTAGTGTGCATTATAATCATAAGGAAAGCAGAAAACTTGTGTATTCGTTGCAAAAGTGGCGATTAGGCTATAGCAAACAGCGGTTATTGTAGTATGTTATATCCGGTGTCAACTGTAATACATAAGTGAATATTTCCTCCTTAATTTGATTTCATACAATCGTCTCTAAGGTCCGTTTGTATGAACATGATGTTAATAACACTTAAGTTATGTTCATACAATTGGTCCTACGTAGGTTCAGTTTAATGCAGATGTAATTAGTGCATGCACTTGTACCGTTTAATTTTATGGCTTGTGGCCTAATTTTAAAATGCGAATTGCTGACAATAATCAGATTAAAGCTGCGTAACACTGAGCAGCTTATTATCATTATTGACTTTTTTTTCTCTCTCTCCCTTCAGCCTGCCGCCCCTCCATACTCCGAAAGTTAGTTTCATCCGCCTTCCTCTTTTTTTTTAAACTATAGGGCACACTCAATCGATAAATAAAAATAATAGTGGATTCAAGGCTCGAACGTCGTTTATCTTCCCGAGTCCTTGTGCAAACAATGTGATCTAGATTTTTCCCTATTTCTTGAAAAAATAGTCTCTCTCCATCCCTTCCCCCCCCCCCCTTCCCAAAGTTCTTTTTCTCTCGGAAGATGAGGTTATGTGCGGCGGATGAAGGATGTAAGGACCACAGACGAGCAAGAGGAAGAAGACAAAAAAGAAAAAAGAGGAAAGGAAGGAAAGGCAAGGAATGCCCTCAAGCAGATGCCTGTCGACTCTTCCAGTGGGATCCACAAATCTCATAGAAACCGAGGGAACAGGAGACCGGGGCCAAAAAGGGGAGATGCAGGAATTTTTGGGAATGAAAGGACAAAGGAAAAGGGGGGCGACGCAGAAAGACGTTTGCTGCCCGACTTGGGAACGCTAATTAATACCTGAGGCACCGGTTGGTCCATTCCAACTCAGAATACATAAGAGTAAGATAGAGGAAGAGAAGAACATGAATCGACCAGCCACAAGTTAGTGCATCACTTGCTTTTTTCCCCCTTACAAAATGGGACAGTTGTATACACTGCAATGATGGACAGAAAAATGCATAGCTTGTAGCTCACATTGTACCCGGTTGGGCCATATCGCTACTCGTTTCTGAGTTTTCAAAGCAGTTTTTTTTTTTTTTTTTGTAGTCTTCAGGCAAAGAAGCCTGAAAGCTTCTCTTGAGACGTTTTATAGCTGTAACAGAAATATTTTTATTGCCTTCTACTTGCATCATTTCGGGTTTTTCATCATTCTGTACGATGTCAAGATGTAATGTGCCATCCTGTTTTATTTTTCAGTGATACGTCACTCCGCATAAAAGCAAACATTGGGTAAAGTGCAGTATAATACATACTCGGAGCTATTTCCTTATTTACGTTGAACGAACTGAGCCTACAGTTTTAAACAAGTTATAATAACTAGAAATTTCAGCAGCATGTTCATAAATATCTCAGTAGTGTTATACATTATTGAGAGAAGGTACGACCTTCTGCTCATAAATGTAAACTGTAAGCACTCCCACACGAAATTTTAACTGCAGTTCCCGTACAGTGTACCACTAAGAAACCTCGTTCCTTGCTCTAGCTCAAAGTTGTAATTGATTCGGTTTTTGTCACGTCCTTTTCCGGGGTTTTTTTCTCTCTCTCTCTCTCTCTCTCTGGGCCTTCTTAGAGCGACTCCATTATGCGTGTCTTCTCCGCTCCCCAAACAGCTTTTATTTACAATTAAAGTCGTTTCCGCAAAGTCAACCAGTACTTTCAGAGATCTTCTAGTTAAGCTCGTTCTCGACTTGGAAATGCAGCAAGGGCCTACCAAGTTTTGGAATGATGGGAGAGTAAAGGAAAAAAGAGAGAAAATCTTCTTAAAAAACTTTATCCCTACTCCCCCTTCTCTCTCGTAATGCATTTTATACCACTGGATGCCTTAATCCTCCAGCGATTGCCACTTGAGGATATATGACATCAAGTTTCTCCAGCGAGATTCACTGGCACAATAATCTCCTAGCCTTAGGCATACGGTACACTCATTGCGCCTCTTTCCAGTCACAATCATTGCATTACTGTGATTGTTTCTTCTGTTAATGTGGTTGCTGGGGTTAACAATCTAAATCTCCTGTTTGACTGTAGAGGCATCAAGAAAGTGGCTTTATCCAACTCTGTATTTGCACTATATTCTGTCCATACCACATCAAACGAACCACTTTCTCGTGCAAAGATGTGGTCCCTTGTAATATTCACACGTCATTTCCAAATTCAAAGGAACCTTAATTTTAAAATATTAATCGCAGACTCTCTCACGTGTGTGTGCGTGTGCGTGTTGCTCGCGGCTATAGATCTCTTTCCGCCGAAAATGATGAAAAAGAATAATTAATAGCGCTAGGGTTAAACGCTTGCCTTCAGCGAAGCCAGGCCAGATTTTTAAAGTTGGCGTTGAGGCTTATTTTTTATTTCAAAAAGTTTGAAACCGGTTTGAATCCCTTGCAGCTCACGTTGAGCATCATCGTGTCTGTCCAATTGTTTGTCCATATTTTTCTTCAAACTATCCTACAATACAGAAGCAGGGAGCATATACTATACATAAGAGGCGCAAACTTCTGTCGGCGCCTTTGATGCTCGCATCTCTCTGTTTGGGGCGTTGCCAAGGTGGCGGCCATCTTGAAGTGTGGGGAACGCCAATGAGGTATAAATAGGGCACAGGCAAAAATAGGGTCCGCCATCTTTGATGGTTTTGGCGGCCATGGCAACTACACGGCAAGAACACGCGCGAATCAAAGATGGCGGACCCAGCTATTTTTGCCTGTACCCTATTTATACCTCGTTGGCGTTCCCCACACTTCAAAATGGCCGCCAGCCATGGCAACGGCCCCAAACGGAGAGACGCGGAAATCGAATGTTTGCGCCTCTTATGTAGTAGGCCTATATGCTCCCTGACAGAAGGCCCGGCATACGTTCCTTTTTGACGGCGGATTATAGACAGTACACATTCCCGAATGTTTTATGCATTTTGGTCATGCGCCGACGCTTTTTTTTGGAGGTCCATAAAATAATGTGGACCGGAGATGACGTCTCTGGTCCCTTCGGAGGCTGCATGCCCCCAAAATCCTGCATACAAAACTCAT
>JYFJ02004834.1:0-29032 GCA_000934665.2 Catajapyx aquilonaris | reverse complement strand
AAACTTGTCAGAAGCCTTGTAACATGTCAAACGTGATCCTGGCAGTTGCGGCTGAGGAATTTCTCTAATAAGTGATTTTATCTTCATTTCAGAGGACGCTGAGTTCAATGAGACACTTTCCTTTCATTCCAGAGTACTCGGCAATCTTCTCCACAACCACTTCTTCGTCTTCCATGAGACCACAAAATTCTATGTTGAGGACCCGTAATTCATCTCCTATGAACTGATTTATGATAGGCAGAATTGCGAGGGTGAACTCCGTGCTGCTCAGGGTCATCTTCTGCATTCGCTCCATTCTGTTGAAATGGAGAATCGACTGAAAGGTTGCGTCGTCTAGAGTACCCACCATGTCCAGCTTTAACGTTGCTAAATCGTAGCAAAATGACATTAGATAGTGCAGATGATCAGCGTCTAGGGAGTTGGTCCAATCGCAAATGTCTAAGATCTTGAGACCCCGAAAGGGAGTGTCATTCATCCCCAGTTGCATCATTGGGTTACGTCCCACTAATCGGCAATTGATCAGATCTAACCTGCCTAGGTTTGGGAACACTTTCCACACGTTCTCCAAATCGACCTCTGAACAGAACTCAAGGCTGAGAGTCTCCATGTGAGGAAGAAAGAAGTTGTTGGGACTCAAAGCCTCTTCCACATTCTCGATGCCTACAAGCCTTATGGACGTGAGGCGAGTCAGGAGGGGATCCATATCTAACACCTGCTGGGGTGTTGAGGCTGTCAGGAGGAGCGTCTTAAGGCGAAGCAAGTTGTTGAGTTGAGACAGGGGCTGGTCTGGCATATTGATGTTGAGGTATTCCACCATAGGAAAATGGATTACCAAACTCTCTAGTAGGCTAGGCTCAGCCAAACAGGTGTCGAGCTTCCTTACGGAGTATCGCCTCCTGCAACTCACCAGGACCTGCTCAAACAATTTGTCTGGGAGGCTCATGGACTCCAGCTGGGGAACTGTGTTGAGGACAAATATGACGTCTTCCGCTTGCGTGACCTGGTCCTGGAAATTCACGTGGACCCGAGTGAGGTTTGGAAACGTCCCAAGGAATACAGTCTGTTCCCCTGATAGTCCCCAAGTGAATTTGAGTGCCTTCAGTTTAGGGCAGCATTGATTGAGGATCGACAAAAAGTCATTGTCATCACTAGCCACATAGGTGGGAATCCACAGAGTTGTGAGGTTTACCAGGAAAAGCAGGTTTTCCCTAAAGAGACGGGTCAGCTCTACATTCGAGACAGCGATGTAGAGGTGTTCTACTTCCTTCATGACGATGAGGTTCTTCAGGACTTCCCTGACCATTAGTACACTAATATTCCAATCTCTACCAAGGTGCAGGTGTTTGCACTTGGGGTGAAATATTCCGTCCATGCTGAAATATTGCGAGGGATGACTGCCAATGGCAGCTGGCGCTTGTACAATTAATAACTTGGTGTACATGTCCGCGAAGTGAGCTGGGATATCATTTACCCAATTCTGAAGTTGCCACTTCCATGTTGCGATCAGGGTACAGGCGTGTCTCACCAGACGGTCAAGCTTGATTAAGCTGAGATATCCTAATGGTCTCGGTCGTGTGTTTCCTGCAGACAAAATGCGATTGCTCAGTAGTGTTACACCTTCGTCACAGTGGCATCATCCTTACCCCATCTCTCCTGTGCCAACTGTTCACCAATGTTAGACACGATACGGCCATACTGCTGTATCTGCCACACGTACATGCGAGCAGCATGTGGAATGGGCAGGTATTGGGACCAATGATCCATCCACATGTTGATCAGCACACATTGATCCAAGACAGCACAGGCAATCTTGCTCATGCACATCTCCTCCAGAGTGATTGGCTGGAACCTTATGGGCATTGTGCTACAAGAAGGAAGAGAAGCCTTAAGGTGGTTTCAAAGCAAATGGTATTAGTATGGTATGGTATTGTGAGTTGTTCTCACCTGCTTTGGGTAATCTACACCTCCTGGAATTTCCTCAACCTAATTCAAGGACCAGAATCTCTTCGAGTGCCTTTGATACCTCTGTTAGAGGAATTTAACAGACGTAATTGACCCACAGCAAGAGATGTCTGCTACAATGATATGCGTCTGTAGCTCCCTGAAAACTCTGTTTGACTAGCAACTATAAACAATGGGTCCAAACACACCTTAGCCAATCCCCGTAGCGTAGCCAAGTGCTACTTATGATGTATTTGCATGCAGATGGCCAACAAAATATAGTGCCTGGTGCCGATATGGATGATTTGCAACTAAATAGACTGGACCCTGATGGGCAACGTCCTACAAGAAGGAAGAGAAGCGTTTCAAAGCAAATGGTATTACTATCCGTCTATTTAATATAGGTCCCTGTGTTTGACTAGAAACAACTCTCAGGCAAATGATCCAGAAAAATTAATGTTTTATATCATTGGAAAGCTTGTTTAAGGGCCGGTTTCACCAAGCTCAGTATATGATAAAACCAGGGTATTTCTCAAAATCCCCATCTATTTGTATGGATTTTCCTAAAGAACCCTGGTTTTATCATATACTGAGGCCGGTGCAACTGGCCCTAAATCCATGTTACATATATGCAAGTTGGTTTCCTATCATCAGTGTGTAATTTTTTATCGCAAGAAGAAGGCGGAAAGGTGTCATTTATTGACTAGTTGCCGAAGTCACGCCTCAAAATGAATTTCTTTCTAACACTTCTCGGATGCCAAAAAAAAACCTCCTGTGAACCCTGGATTGTGCAAATGTTTGTCTATCTAATGTCATATTTAAAACTTAGCAAGAGCCATTTGTGTAATCATAATTAAGTTGCACATCTCTGTTACCTCAGCCATTTATAATCCGAATTACTTTGTGAATGCATCGAGGCAAGCCAGAAATGTGCGTGATAAAATTAAACCGTGCTCTATGACACTAGAAATTTTAAAAGTATTGATCTATTAAGTTTAATAGGAAAGTACCCAGCCCGCTTTCAGGTGGGAATATACGGCGATACTTTTAAATACTTTTAAAATTTCTAATGTAATAGAGGATGGTGTAATTTTCTCATGCACATTTCTGGTTTTCCGTCGATACATTCGCGAAGTAATGTTAAATAGTACATTCAATGTCAGTCAGTTTTGTTGTCAGGGTTAACATTACATGTTGGGGATAACATTTTGTCATATAATTATTAAAGTAAAAGCTTTTAAATTTAATTTTAAATGTTTGTAAGGCAATACTCTCTCCTTGCACAATTGAATGATGCATATCACATGGGCTAGGGATTTTTATTTATGCTGTTAGCATAAATTCAGAGCATGCGTACTGTACCTAGAGGGACCAGACACATAGCCTCTATATTTTGTGTCGACCTTACGGAAAATATTTTCCTACGAGATTTATGTCTGTTAATTGCCTAACAGCGAGTAGTGTACATAGGTATATTATCAGGATGTATAGGATTAGTTGTCACTGCATTATAATCCGACTTTGTTACTTTTGTGGTTATTGAGCTGGGACATTGCAAAAGGTTCAAGTTCTGGGAGAATCACCCCCAGAGAAGTGAGCTGTGATAGTTTTAGTGTATGTTTCATCCCTCAAAAAATTGCCTCAAAGAGAGACATAGGCATCAAGTTTGGATCCCACATGGGGGGAGAAAGGTCAGGAGGTGGAAGAGAGGGTGAGGGAGATATACCATTTGATGAAAAAATGAATCAGTACAAAAAGATTCTCTTTCATCACCATTTTTACTTTATTTGCACACTAGTGATGGGGAAAAACAAATTTTCAAAGTAGCTTTCACTACATTAGATGAACTATGTATAGCTCCCATGTTTCGTCTCAAGCTGATCGGCAGAGAGGTGAACCCCAAAATCTGAAGGTTCTGCCCTAACGCAGCTGTTTTGCCATTCAGTCACATTAGTGGCAATATTGAGATGACTGAGTGGACCTGCTTGATTGATCTAAAAGCAGACTTCAGCTTTCTGAAGGGCTCTTAAAACACGTTTCATCCACACAGAATGGTGTCCAAAGACGATGGGGACATTTTACACATCAGGATCTTACAATGGTTCTTGGATAGGCATCACTGCCCATGCTGTATTATAATGAAGCATAAAAATTGCACAGGAAGCAAGTTGTTGTGAAACAGAAGGAATGTACTAGGCAAGAAATTGATCAATTTACATTATTGAAAAATCAAATACAGTTGAATCTGGATATAACACTTTAAGAGGCTGTGGAAAAAAAGTATGTTATAACCGAGGTCTGTTATAGCTAAAGCGTCACTTTTGCAATGAATTCACAAAGTTTTCTGTTTTGAATATGCCCATATTGCACACTACTACATATTGATTAATGATATCCATGAAAAATGCAATATTAGCTCACCCAAAAATTATGCAGGACTAAAAAATCATAAATTTTCTTCTCCCGTCTCCCTTTTGCAAATTTTAATACCAGAAAAAAAATATTTTCCCACCAAGAGGGCAAGAAATGGTCTGTTAAACCCGAGGTGAGGTGAAAATGAGTCTGTCATATCAGGAGTAAAAATACACATGGCCTCATGGAAGTCTGGTGGGACCAACCTTTCGAGTCTGTTATAACTGAAAGTCCGTTATAGCTAAGGCTATTACATCCAGAGTCAACTGTATAGAGGTTCAGCAATTTTGTTTGCAACAACTGTAATAAACATCAGCAACAAATAGAAAATGCCACCAAAAAATCACTTTAATTCCTGCACAACCTGCATCACACTGTTATCATCATTGATGTGGACCTACAAGCCACAGAGCATACGTAAATCATCAGTGCAATGTGTGCAACTTGAGGCATTGACAATCACATCGGTACTCTACCAACAGTGACAGATATTTTGGAATAACAACAAGTGCATAAATAATAACCAATGACAGTCTTTTTATCACCACTGTTTCACTAAAATTTGGCCATCAGATGACACAACTGTAAGGAGTTCAAACCTAGTGAATGACAGGTTGTATTAGGGTGGGACAAAAACTTATCATTCGCACCAAGACATATATCCGCAGAACCACACCACAATATTTAGACAACCCCTGTACAAGTTGGGTATGGCAACTACAGATGCGCCAACTACAGATCTTAAAACCCACACTACTGGATGCCAGTCCAGAATCTCTACAGTATATCCATTACCATGTATTTATCCCTGATATGCAGTATACCTTTATGAACAACATGTATAGGGTGCCTAGATTATAAAATTAGAATTGTAAGATATGCTGCTTGTTAACAAATAGCAGCAAGATCACAAAACTAACACCATGAAGTTGTCAGGTTGTGCTGAAGGTTTCTTGCATTTTGCATCTCACTACCAATTCATACACCACCCTCATATAGGCTTTCCTCCCTCTTCACACTTTGTTTTTCCACAAAATCTAGCAAATTTCTACCATGTGTAACAAATGTGAGTGAGATCTGCCATGCTTGTTTCATGTTCCTTCATTCATGAGTTCAAGCAGCATAACCTCCAACTCCTCATTCGCCCTGCACAATTCACAGACACACTGTCAATTTTTGGAAGTTACATTGCTCTGTGTTAACAGTGTCAAAATGTGGCAAAGCACTACAACTTCCACGAAATTATTTTGCTTCCACCCTTTCAAACCAAAATTATAGAGTACTCCAGTATCAACAAACTCAAATCAACAGAAAATATGAGGGGCATAATAATGTTCATACCCATACTCTTCCATTTTTCAATCCAAAATACTACCATTCAGTATCATGCACTGTAATGGAATTTTGCTGAGTACAATTAAACACACTCCATTATAGATCAGTCATGGAATGTTGACATGCACTGAGTTTCCTGAACATGATGAGACCCTTTGACAAATAAGTGGTGATGTCAACATTTTCCTACATTTCTGTGGGATGTAGCTAATAGTAGAAGAACCCTCACATTCATATTTCATCAAGTGGATCAACACCAATAAAAGCAAATTATGGCTCTTGCCTTTTTACAAGACACAACCTCTCTGCTGATGAAGAAATTGAACGTTAAATCAAGGATACTCTTTGCTAGGTTAGGCTTGATCATATTAATTCATATTTATGTCAATGTTGAATCTTCGTTTACACTGTTTTTTAGCGTGACTTATATGCTGTCATGGGACAACCCTTTCAGTAATCTCAAGTAGGTGAACTCACAAAATGTGATAATGGTGAACAGGTGAAGTGACACATTAAATCTTTCATAGGTTCACAAAGAAACATTTATGCAGTTCTCCTAAATTGCACCAACCAACTGGCAAGTTAATGACATGCAGGGACATACTTGTCGATGGATTTATTATCATCCTGTTTCTCACAACCTGGCATTAAGCTAAAAAGGAAATTAAAAGACAAAAGAGGTGAAGGTTCTCCTCCTACAGCCAAAAACACTGATCAGATATACAAACGCTGCTGCCAATACCACTCTGCATCAATGGACTGACATACTCTTGTTTACAGTACAACACAGACTTTACTACTTCATCATTCCATACTTTTTGTAATCTTGTAGATTATAGACTGCATTAATGTTACAAAACTATTTGCAAACCTGTGCAGTCTTATCCCCAAGCAATATTTCAGCGCTTGAAAAATCCTTTCTGTGGACAAACCATGCATCACCAGATCTCTCTTCCTTGTTCCCACCAGGAATGTTACTATCAGGTGTTGCAAATTCAGCACATTTGTACACATTAGTTTCTCCTGCACTGTTGTGTTCAGGATGGCCAAACTTGGTTTAGATTCAGAATTTGGAAGAAAGGAGAAGCATATGAAGAAGAAAAAATCATAGATGATGCCAACACGTTAAGTACAAGTTGGATATTATCACAGGTAACCTCATTACAACAGTGGTGGGCCATGCCATATTTTCTCTGGTCTGCACTTTCATGGCATGACACCCAATGAAAACAAAGAACTGCATTTCAGTGCAGTGAAAGGCAGCACAAATGCGGTATACATCTCAAATTGGCATTTCCACATCACTTTGCATTATGATATTCAATACGTAATTGTGAAAATGCTCTGCATAAAATATAATTTTGTGCATCTCTATACACAATATTGCAGGGTAAAAGCAAAAGCTTGGGAAAACTCTTCACAAACACAACAAGAGAGAAGAACTTCAAAACTTACAACCTGTCTGTATGAAAAATTGCAGTAATGTTTCCAGTGGCAAGAGCAATTGGAATATGTAAATTATAGATTTCCTGGGACGTCAGACCCAAAGCACCTGTCACCAGGTCTGTAATGCAACTGTCTGCTGTTGCCTAAGACTCTGAATTAACATCACGACACAGGTAACTTCTCCACTTCACCCATTTCAGTTACAAGCTCACCATCCACCATGTAGCTGATCATCAGCTTCAATGAAATGGAACCCTAGAAAATTACCATAGTTTAGATAATACATGAATTCAATAACTGTGTCATGTCTTCAAACAATATCCTACCTTTGATGGATTAGACAGAAGCATCAACTGAGTGATGGCTGGAGGTGGAAGGAAAGGATTGTGAGCCGGTAAGTCATTCCCAGATGGTGGTTGAAGCTTCACCTTGCAAGTCTAAAATAGCATCAAAATATCAAAAGGCAGTAGTTCCAAAATGTTACCCAGTACCCATGAATCTAGGAAGTTAGTTCTCACCTTTGGTACAACAGCCTGGAATAAATAATCTGTAATTGGTGAAGAGTTGTTACTGATTGTTGACACCACAATGACAGAAACGTCTTCCCTTGGAGAATTTTTAGCAAAGTGGAGAGTGATGCTGACGCCATTCCTCTCCTGTATGACTGTAAGTGGTGGGATACTTCCTACAAATTAAGAAGGCATAAGTCACTGCAATTAGCTTAAACACACGTCAACACTTACCTGGTTGAACACTTTCTAATGGAACAAACACAGATGCAAGAGATGTCTTATTAGGTGCAGTGGAATCACCATCTCCTTTATCAGTGTGTAATGGCTCTTGCCCACTGTCACTACATTTGCGTGGCTCTGCTGCCTGAGAAACTTGGTTTGTGGCAGGGCTGTTCTTCGCATTCTTTGGATTCAACTTGGGTGACATACTCAGGTCCAAAAGAACATCGTCAGTGAGAAGATCAAGTTCAGCTTTCTTTCCCTGACGATGGACACCCCTGGGTTCCTTCGAGGCATCCTGTGACAACAAATCTTCTGAATTCATGGCTCCCTTCCCAGCTGCAGCTCCTTGTTTGGGAAGCTGATTTAAGGGAATCTTTTCTGGTGCCCTGAAACACAATGACTTATTGGTGTGATACTCTTTGACATCAGCATGAACATTTGATACATGAACTTCTCAGAATCACAACCAAAGTAACTCTTCTTACCCTCCTGAATTTTGAAAATTTTTGGATTTTCTAATTCTGCTTGGCCTATAGTGTTGAGAAAACATCACCTCCGCTGCTAATTTCCATGTTAGCAGGGTGAAAATACAGCCAAAAGGCGATATTCCTAAGTCACAACACAGGCATCTGGTTGCGAGTCGCAGAGAGCCGTAGAGCGATACAGACGCAGTGAAAGGCGACTGCGACCGGGCAGCCGGGACCAGCGACTCGCGACCAGATGCAGGTGTTGTGGCTTCGGAACATCACATTTTGGCTGTATTTTCACCCTGCTAATGTGGAAATTAGCAGCTGAGGTGATGTTTTCTCAACACTATAGGCCAAGCAGAATTATAAAATACAAAAATTTTCAAAATCAGGAGGGTAAGAAGAGTTACTTTGGTTGTGAGACGACTTGCCATGTTAGCTGTTATTACGTACATATCACCAATCCTTTCCCTACAGCATGTGGAAATTTAATGTATGGTATCATAACTTTAGGGAATGGAGGAGAGGTTCTAGGTGATCAATTAAGTATAGGTATCATGGGTCTCAGTAGCCTAGTTACCGAGATCATGGTCAATAAAAAAGCACATGCTGCTTTAGGCTAATTTCTTATAATGAGAGAACTCTTACTTTGGAAACTGAGCTCCAGGTCTAAAAGTAGACGGAAGACTTTCCCGAAGTAGACTTTCCCCAAGGGCATCTAACTCTTCCATTCCTGTAAGCCGGCTCACCTTCCCATCTTCCTCCTCCTCTCCATGAACTAAACAAATGGAACAAATCATTAATACAACTGCATCATTTAAGTAGTGGTCCTATGACTTTGGGTCATAACCAAAATGAGAGGGCCTTAGACATTCTTGAGGTAAAGGGAAAATCACAGGAACTTTTAAAGTGTTATACAGTCAAGTCCCTGGTCTACGAACGGGGTTACATTCCAAAAAATGTCCATAAGTAGAATTTGTACATAACTCAAATCCCTGACGAACAGCGCATATACAGTATACAGCGTAAAGAGGCCACTCCAACAAACCGCTTACGTCGCGTCGGGTGTGCTTGTTTTTATGCCTGGAAAAACTCAGTTCCACAATCATGTATTTATTACACAGTATTTATGTTGAACTTGGTGTCTGTCTACTTATGCAAAAGTGATTGCAAATGATAATAATTATAAATTATCATTCTGGGGAGCCTTGGAAGCCCGTTCGTAAGTACGGATTGCAGTAAGTTGGGTCGTTCGTAAACCGGGCCTTCCTGTATATCAATCAGCACAGGTAAGTGCTCAATTTCATACCCTGTATAGCAGTTGGGTTGTCTTCCTTCCTTGACCTTCCTTGAAATAGCAACTTGACTGGTATAGGAATAACCACTCCTTCTTTTAGACACAAAAAAATTGGTGTAGCACAATAGATACACGAAACAGTGGTGTGATGATTCAACCTATTTTGGTCCATTGCACTTATGACAGCATACGTGCATACCTGACCATGGCATACCTCTAGGTATTATTATGTAAGTATGCATACATCTGGAGAAGCTGCATTTATATCATTCAAGCAGTCTTTGTAGTGATCCTACTGCTTGACACCCAATTAATGGGCTCTGATAAAATTGTGCTGCATTACACCACAACTGTTTATTCATGTCTTGAGGGGTAGCAAGCATTATCACTACCCACTCGAGCCACTCTCACTGCACCTGCTCTGATATAATAATTACTTGTATGTTCCCTCAAGGTGAAATTGGTAGGTCCAATATTTTTATTTATTCAATTTATTTATTTATTTATTTATTGTACCCCGTGATGACACTTACAGGTTCTGTAGGGGGGTGGTACACCACCATTTTTCCTCAATTTTCTAAGTTAACTTCACTCTGGTGCAGGGAATCAAGGAAATTGGGTAAGGATAGGGATTTTCGGGGAGGGGGACACGGGTGCAGGTGCAATGTCTCAAGTTTGGGCCATGTGCAGTCCCCCAGGAGGTTAGGTTGCCAGACACCTCCAAGGTGCGGGTCAGAGACCCTCCCTACGCAGGCGAAAGGGAACTCCCAGGCGGGGATCGAACCTGGGACCTTTCACTCAGCAAGCCGAGACATTACCATCTCGGCCACCACACCTCCCCAGGTAGGTCCAATATGATGGAAGACAATGGGTCGTCCCACTGCTAGTTACTGCTAACTTAGCAGTACCAGTGTTAGAAATGGGACAAAAATTCGACCCCGTGTTACTAGCAGTGAATACATTGCATCAAACAACAGAGTTTTCTCCTGCAAACATGGATGTAACTGGTGACTTTTCCACTTAATATCATTAGGGGGAAAATCACAATTGGCTAATTTTTTAACTACAGTGCAAACAGCTGAAAAAATTATGTATAAATTACGTATAATAATTGTGTATGCCTTCTGCTTCTAGCTGCACTTTTTTACAGCAGCTTGACACATGTCAACATGTTTATTATCATATAGACATTTTCATTGCTTACACATCCCTAGCAAAATGCCAGCAGTTTTTTGTTTTTTTTTTGCAAATATTCTTCCCCTTCCCCAAATTGAAATGAAAGAGGAAACATAACATCCCTATTCGTAGGTTGCCTGATTGCAACAAGATCATAATTAGGGTTGTGAGCTAAAAAATGTGGGAACCACTGAGGTGAATTTTCCATTACCCTTGGTCTCCCGATCGATTTTGCACTGTTCGGGTGGGGGTCTTAAAAGAGTGCCCTAAGTGAAAATCACTGGATCTGGCACCATTGGTTTCCCTCTCGATTCATGCACAAGAGGGGGCTGAACATTGCGAGACATACCAACCTACACTGCATATTGAGAGAGGGCAGCAACCGTCTCATAAACTATGCACAAGACGGTGACGTCATCCTATTGCGTCATCTACGCAGTTTTTTTTAGGCGGCTTCCACCCCCCTTAAAAATCCAAGATAATTCTGTATGGTCGCCCAGTCTCTCTGATGAATTATGAAAACATTAAGTAAAATTTGAAAGGTCTGGTTTAAAAGGAAGTAATGTGATCCGCCAGGTGCAAAAAAAGGTGGCTCAGGTGGCGAGCGGGCAACGCCCAGAGCTCGGAGCAGTCCGCCCTGCCAATTAGGAGCGAGGACTCTCTTTATGACCAAAATGGCACTGGGGGAGATTGCCTACCCTTCATAGATCGTTCTGATTTTTCCCCTGGGGAAAAGTAAGTCGCAGAATTTCAGGATTTTTTAAATGGTTTTCAGCTGCACGTCCACATACCGGGAAATATGCGGCAGGGAGCTACGTGTATTTAAATTCGCGCATTAAGCGTTTGTTTCGGGTTGTTTTAAATGAATGAAACCTTTGGCTTATGATGTCGTGCCATTAAAAATATCACGTGAGTGGCGTAAATACTAATGAACATAGAAACTATAAACATTTCTTAAGGCTATGGTTATACCAGTGAATTTCAAACAAATCTTTTGATTATAATACAACCAAATTGGGCATGGGAGACAAAGGGTTAAGGCGGCGCAGTAGCAAAAATACAGTAGGCGCATTTCGTAGGGAACTTTATTTTTTTGTCATGAAACTCCTTGTTAATCTGGGAAAACATGAACTAGGTGCCCTGCGCAAAGGTTAGGGCTTGACAATGGTACCATACTCGACACGCCTGCATTAATATTGTGGACATACAGGCGCAGAAGCGTGTGAGATTTTGTCGATTTCTTCACCATGTTATTCAAGTGGACTTTTCGGAAACGTTGTTTTCCTCTCGCTTCAACTCACCACAAGGTCATTTCTAGTCCGAAATTTGTAAAAAGACTAACTAGGTGCCCTGCGCCAGATCATGTACTATTTTTTGGTTTAATTTCTGTGACATTTGAACCATTTTTGAGGCCATATGGGCGCAAAAATGTAGACTTTTCGAATCCCCATATGTTGCCTATGCATAAGCAGGTTTGTTTGGGTCATCACCAAGGGCTCCGCATTGTTACCATATTTTTGGTACTGCACCGCCTTATCATTAGTTCTTACCCACCAGAAAGTGGCTTGGCTGGCCTGGGAAGCAAGGGACTCCCAGTAACTGGATGAGCTGACTGTAAAGTAGTGGATGGCACAGTTGCAGTCTCAAAGATCTCACCCAGGTCATCAAGATCAGACCACTTGCTTGCCTTCCTGGATACAGATGAGCTTTGGCTAGGCATGTCGCTCAAACCTGAAATCATTCACTAGGGCTGTATTATCCTGTCCCAACAATACACAATCAAGTAACATAAGTCTAAATACAATCTTTGAGAAAAAATACATGGCCAAATGTGTATTCCTGCAGCTATTCCATACGAATTCATAAGTCATTACTGTACTCTGCAACTGATATGGTTACAACCATTTCTTTAGATAAATTATCAATTTTAATTCTCCACTTCCCCATCATGTGGCACTAATTCAGATTGGTTCGTAACAGAGGAGGCTTGGTCTCAGGTATAAATTCCATTAACTTTTGCGATAATGGGAATAGTATCAATTTAAGCTGCCAATGCCTATACCAAGAATCACTCTCAGACCTATGAACACACTAGAAAGGATCTGTTGTAGGATCAGTATCAGCTCATGAAGCACTAATTTTTTGTGAGGTTATTCTCAATAATATTAGATTTAAAAGGGAAAGTAGGGGAGGCACGGTGGTCTAGTGGTTACGCCACTGGCCAGCCAAGCGGGAGGCCGGGGTTCAAATCCCGTCCCCGTCACCTCTGCTGGCCGGGTATTTTTCCGCTTTTCACCTGACATACCAGGGCAGAATTGCACTCGCTACTCTGCCCAAGGCCAGGAGAAAAGGTCTGGTGTATTTATCATAGTCAAAAATGACTAAAAATTACAGTGCCCTCCCTTGGGAACCTCCCCTTCCCCCCTAAGAGGGCTCCGCCCTATCACGGGGTATCATTATTATTATTATTATTTATTATTATTTTTTAAGTAATTTTTTTTCTTTGATCCCCCCTTGAAAATCTGGGGATTTGGAAAAAATTTCACACATCAAATGGTTACAGAAGACATTAAGGCAATTTGAAAGATTGTACAGTAGACTCCAGATATAACAGACTTCAAGGAACAGCAGGAAATCAACAAAACTTAGGTCTGTTATAGCCAAATCACAACTTTTCCGCCTGCCATATGCTTGTAATAATAATTATCAATAATTCATACCCCGTTATCAGCCGACTCTTTCGGGGGGGAGTTCATCCCAATTTTGTTTTGACTGGAACTCTTGGCTTTCATTTTTACTTTGCTTTTTGGGATAGGATAGGGACGGAAGGAAGCGGCTGTGGCCAATTATTTAGGAAGCAACCCCGGAATTCTCCTGGGGGGACCGTGGGAAACCACAGAAAACCACGGTTAGGATTGCTGGCCCCGGGACTCGAACCCAGGACCTCCCAATTAGCAGTCGAACACTGCATCCACTCCACCAAACTGCTTCGGTGCCATATGCTTGTAATGCACACTACTGCATACCAATTAATGAAACTATCCACAAAAATGCAAAATTAGCTGACCAATAAATTACTTAGGGCCACAAAAATCTGTAATTTTCTTCTGGCCTTCTCCTTGTTGCCACATAAACCAGAAAAAGAATGATTTTGACCTTCTTGGCAAGTGTAAAGGAGTGCCTCTTAAACTTTCTGCACGACATCTTGGCTCTCTGTCTCACTGGCAACTGCCCCACTCAGGTATAGTATGCTGATTCATGGCGGGGAACTAAAGTCAGCTCCGTGACCCAGCACAAGGCAGGCAGTTCATTAAGACTCCCGGAAACATTGAACAGAGCACGTGTGCCTCAACCTTGAGATGCAAACCTTGTAACTAGGAAGCTCAGATAAGTGACACATGGGAAAATCACCCTCGCTCCAGTATACAGTGCCTTCCCATGCATGGGAAGGTGATGCTGGGTAATCAAAAGCAGCATATTTTCCCACCAAGGGGACCAGAAATAATTCTGCTATAGCTGAAGTGAAAAAGGCATCTGCTATACAGAAGTATGGCGGGACCAGCCTGTCCAGTTTACTATAACTGAGTCTCTCTTATAGCTGAGGCTGTTATATCAGGAGTCAATTGTATTTTTTTTACGGCAATGATAGAATGAGTAATTCTTAATGTTACAATTTCCCCCTAACATTGACATTAACCTTCTGTCTCCCTCTCGATAATGCACTCTTTGGGTGGGGGTTTAAAAAGAGCGCCCTAGGTAAAAATCACTGAATCTGGCACCATTGGTTTCACTCTTGATTCATGCACAAGAGGGGGCTGAACATTGTGAGACATACCAACCTACGTTGCATATCGAGAGAGGGCATCAACCGCCTCATATACTGTTAGGAACTCTGCCTGACCCAGCCAATGCGGCTCTGCAGCACCTCCTTCCTAGTTTATTCAATTTTACAAAATACAAACAAACTGCAACAAGGGGTCGTCCATAAATTACATGGACAGGAANCAATAGTATACGTATACAGCTCTTTTTTTAAAAAAATTAATTAAAAAAAATAATTATATGATTCATTGCCTGTGACAAGGCCAAAGAGGGGGGTGCCAGGTCGACTGTACATGTAAATAAAGGGGGAGGGGTACATGGATTGTATACAAGTGTCCATTTGGGGGGGAGGGGGGGTAGAAAATGGTGGCAAAAGTGTCCACGTAATTTATGGACGGCCCCCAAGTCCATCAGTCATAAGTGACCCATCAGTGCCGCGTCATCAGTACACGATGCCCCATGAGGTCTTGACCAAGTCTCACATACTATGCACAAGATGATGACGTCACTGCGACATCTATGCAATTTTTTTAGGTGGCTTGCACTCCTCGTAATACTCCAAGATACGCAAAGAACAATACAGTTGAAAGCTCGGTTGAAAGACTGCAATGATCACTCACCTAAAGCAGATAATTCATCTTGCAAAAGTCCTGCTGCATTTGGTTTCTCACTATCTAGATCCAGTAAGGCAGAATTTGACTTTTCTGCTTCCTTCTTATTTGCAATTGAAGATGATTTGGATGTCAGTGACTCATACCTTTCAATAGCTTTTCCTACCTCATCACTTGCTTTGAATATATCACCTGAAAACATACACACCTTAAGAAAACCACATTCTATATTGCTAAAATCAACTGAACAATACCTAAGGCATCATCTTTCTCATCGGTATCAGCAGCTAATCTAAATAGATTTGGACGCAACTTTTGGCAGCTCTGATACAGCTCCTTCATAACTTCCTGTTCATCAGCAGATGCATTCTCAGACTGATAGTTATCCATCATCTCATTCAAGACCTTCACATTATTGTGAACAGTCTCCAGTTCAGTCACACGACGACTAATTTTCTCCATTCGCCTTTCATCCTGTGGATGCAGGTACACATTGAATGCACCACAAAACAAATGAGCTGTCAGGCTCATACTTCTTTCACCATGCTCTTAATGAGCCTATTTGCAGCCTGCAAATCCTCAGGATTTCTGCTTTGCAATAGCTTTTGCAACTGCCTACTCCTTTCTTCATCTTCAAATATTGGATTCTTAGGTCTCTGGGGTGGTGTAGCAGGTTTCCCTTCTCCAATGTACTGTGGATCATCCTGGAACATAAAGCACAATAATATTATCCTAATGGATGTACATTATTTTTACACTTTGCAAAACCAAATGGAATGTTTGATGAAGGCTAGAAAAAAGTAGTGGCAACATTCCCTTGTTGGCAAAAAACCACTAATCATATGCAAAGTGATTCAAACTCATGTTAAGTGCCAGTTTCAGTTAATGATACTTCTGCACTAATCCACTTACACTGTTATAGTTAAGGAGGCTAGTTCCTTTCAAGGGGGTTATCCAAAATATTAGCTGTTCATATTAGTAACCAATAAAGGGAGGCCTAACCTGAAGCCATTGACCTCAGATTCAAGTTTGGGAAAACACTTTATGTCAGGGTATGCAATGATGCTTGCCATAAAAATAAGCAGCTTAGGTAAAAGAAAAATCATGCACCGAAATGACTAAGTTTAAGCTCCCTCTATGTAACTGACTGGGTGCTCCTTGAGACAAGGCCATCCATCACCAATTGCCCTAGCTGGGCATTAGAATGTCATTCTGTACAATTTCGGCCTTAACCCCTACAAGGATAATTATCATGTGTAATAACACCAAACATTTCTCAATGTGAAACCAGCTAGAGGGTTCCAGATACTCTCAAAATGTAGAGACTTCAAGAAAATTACCCCTTGTAAAGTCAAAAAGTGCAGCATACCTTCACAACTCCTTGTTTCTTTAGCATTTCATATGCTTCTTTAATCTTGCTTTCATTCCTCACATCAATTGTCCATGAATACATCAATTCCACAACTCTTGCTTTAACTTTAGGTGAACTTCTTCTCCCTAGATACTTGGGGGAAACAACTTTGATTAACTCATTGAGGAATCTAAACTTCCCAATCTCGGCATGGAAGCTAGGGCCACAGGTCTTCATGCAAGTATCCAGCACCTAATTGAGAAACAATGACAAAAATATTATATTTGTTTGTACAAATATGCTACTTATTTACATGTTTGGCATGATACCTACTGAGAGCACTTGCAGTGATTCCCTCTCCTGTGGTGATTGCACTTTGTGTGCAATGAGTCGTGCAGCAATTTGAGGGCCATCTGCTACTCTGTTCACTTGTCTGCAAAACTGCTCAATGGCAGCCACATCATCACTTTGATTTTGTGGGTTAGTTGCCTTGTCTGAAATGAATTGATAATAATTTGAGGGGTGTGATGGAAAAAGGCGATAGCCCACAAAAGTGTAACTTTTCAGAATAGCAAATTTTAGTTTGCACTCTCTTCACAAATCATAGGGAATGCTGGTTTTCATCTAGTCTGTGTGGCCGTCTCGTGTATGATACATGAACTTTGAGTATACCAAACTGCTTGTCATGTCTTCTGCATAGTTGCTAGGTGTTTAGGTCAAAAATGAGGGTTACTGTACCACCTTCTTCCACCACACCCCTCATTTGTCTTACAACTGAAATAGATTTAAAGAGTTCTTGCCTGGCATCTGCCTCAAAGCAGGAAAGCACTGAATCACTTATGAGTAAGTCTATTACAGCATAGTATAGCCATTTTCCAGAAGAAAAACACTGCTTGCAAAAATTCTGCTCATTCAGCTGTTTTAAAAGCAGACAAAACTGGGCTACTTTTAGAAATTTAAAGTGCCAATCTTAGTGCCTGAGTTGGCCGAAGCAGGTTGGCATAGTGGATAAGGCGTCCGACTGCTAATCGGGAGGTCCTGGGTTCGAATCCCGGGGCCGGCAACTCTGACCGTGGTTTTCTGTGGTTTCCCACGGTCCTTCCAGGAAAATTCCGGAGTTGCTTCCGTAATTAATAGGCCACAGCTGCTTCCTTCCGTCCCTATCCTATCCCAAAAAGCGCAGTAAAATGAAAGCAAAGAGTTCCAGGCAAAACAAAACTTCCCCCCTAAAGAGCCGATAGGCTGATAACGGGGTATGAATTACTTATTATTATTATTATTATTATTATTATTATTATTATTATTATTATTATTATTATTGCCTGAGTTGCTGAAAATGACAAAACGTTGTACCCCATGAGCCTCAGAACCAATTGCCTTAAACAGCCAAAAATGCATGCACCAATCTGTAATTTTCCTGATATGGAATGGAGTTGACTTTTTTTTTCTTTTTGTTACAACAACAATGAAATTTGGCAGCATTGACAGGTATGAAATGTCAGAGCAATTTTTAAGTACTTATTAAGAAACAGTTAAACAAACAGAATTTCTGCACGCAGTGTTTTTTTAAATATCCTGTATAAAGTGCACAAATTTTGGCATGCTGCAGAGCCAGCACTTTTCCCATAACAAGTGTGCATTGCGAATGTTTAGACTTTAGAGGGTGCTGAAACTACAAATCCACACAAAAGCTATTCCAGTCCAGGTCATGAATAAGTGGTTTTGTTGTTCAAAACATGGCTTATTTGTGCTCTCTTTAGTCAGACACAACCTATAAACACAGATAAGTTATATTCAAAATTCAAATGTGTAATATCATACATTCTTGCATTTATTTACTTGTACCAGTCTACATGCCCTGTACTACAAAAGAGTGCTTCAATAACGTCACTACATTATAAAGAACTGCCCTGCGAAATATTGCACTAAAATAGTTTCTATCACAGTTCAATTGTTTCCACATATTTTTCTTGCCATAGCATTTCCTTTCATACATAAAGTTTTCAATATTAATGCTGCATAATATTACGATCAAGTCAAGAGAAAGAGAAAAAATTATTGGTGTCAATGGAACACAAACCATTCGGTAGTGACTATGACAAGTTCTTGGGCATAAACTTCCATGTGTACACAAAAATGATCATATCATACACCAAGAGTGCTGAACCCACCATCTGGGTTCACAGTCATCGACCTACGACCACCCAAAGGCTCATAATCATATGCTAATCTCTGGCATGTGAGCACGAATCATAATGACGCCCATGCAAATATACAGAACACTACCACCGACCTTACACGTCAAGCATACTCCACCAAATTTTCCACCATCCACGCTCTAACCCACCCTTCTAACACATTTAACTTGAACTTGAGAACGTACCGCATAATTCAATTCACACCCCGCCTTCCCTGACTCCGAAAATGCTGCCAAACATCCCAAATTTGTACTCACGTATCAAGAGGTCTAATCCTTCCTCCTCCGCCATGTTGGCATCGTGATGTATTTCAGATCCCAACCCACTCAATCTTTATTCAAATTTTTATAAAACTGTGCATATGGGAGTTCTTTTCAAATTGAAATAGGCTTAATAAAAGTGGTGAAAACGCTTAAATATGCGGATAATATAAGGGAGGAGGTGACAATTGGCAACTGTCGGCTGGAAAGAAACATGGCATCGAGACTGGGCCCGATGTTTCTGGGAGCTAAGCAAAATCTTCTGCGAGCTCGTACCGTACGTTGGAAGGGGTTGCGGCAGGCGACGACAACAGACACGGGGGCCTTTCTACCGGAACCGAAGAAGACACAGTTTGGATTACTGGGGATTGTGTCGACTGTAATTCCTGGGCTTCTGATTGGGGCGACCATTAGCAAAAATATTGCCAGCTTCCTGGAAGAAAATGACCTGTTTGTGCCGTCGGATGACGACGACGATGATGATTAACAAGCTAGGGAGTAGTATTATGCATAGGTAACTGACTTGGTGGCACATGCACTGGATTTTCCCAACTTGCTAACTAGTGTAAGGCATGCTATCGCAGCAGGAACACGTGCAGATGCTGCTATTGATATTTTGGTGGCTTAGAATGGTTTGCGTATGTATACACCCTCCCATCACGTGGTGGATTGGCATGCACCACGATATAGAGAATCACTGATCTGCTGTTTACTTTATGCATCTAATGGCCTGTACTATAACACGCAAGAAGATTGTCGCACTGCCACCACACCACACAGATAGAGAGCGACAATCTTTTTGTGTGTTATAGTACACATGCATGGGAACACAGGCAACAGTGACAGCATTCCTTTCAAGGAGAGGAAGAAGCTCGTAAAGCAAATATGAGAGCGAAGCTCTGTGCACATTTGTATTGCTGACCTCTCCTGCTCTCAGAAAATGAATGATATTACATTCATCCTTCCCTGAACCTGTGTACAGGGCATTAAGGCCATTTCACAAAAAAATGTCGCGCGGCAAACGGCGCGCGTTGCGGCAAATTTTTTATTTGTATTTATTGTTGCCAATTGTTGGCAATAATAAATATAAATAATAAATTTGCCGCGCGACATTTTTTTGTGAAATGGCCTTCAGTTGTTGCCTAGAGAAATGTGGACAACCCAAAGGAGGGAAGTATCCTGTATTATACAACAATATGCATTTCTGTGCTGTAGTCAGTGTGTTGTCAGTGTAGTACTCATCAAATTAAAATGTAATGGTGATATACTGCTGTACCATGCAAAAAGGTCAAAACATCAGGTGGGCATAGTTGTCAAGTGTTGCATGAAGTGTAAGATTACATATGTAGTGGGTGATGAGAGTTACTGAGCACTAGAGCAATAACATCCTTGTGATCTTTATTTGTAATGCTGTTTGACGAACATAGTAAATGTTGGTAAAAATGCATGGTATAACAGCTGAACCATCTATTATAGTCTCGAAGGAAGGCAGGCATATGATTCCAATTATCTACTCCCGCTCTACTAACACCAGCAAGCCTGATCTGACATGCTGTCCTTTCACAGCAGAAATTGACAGGTCTGATGTGATGCAGTGCAGTATCTTCAGAGTTCACTGATTCAAGCAGTAGTTGGACTGTTACACATTTCTCCCCTAAGAGTTTTAGCAGTTACCCATTCCCCCTGCAGCTGAGGATGTATCAAGGGAATGGGTGCCAATGCAATTTGACAAGAAAGCTTTGGGTATAGTTAAACTTCTGCCGATATTGGGAGTTGGGGATGCAAATAAGTTGAAAGTTGAGGATAGTAAATGGCTCACCCTAATGTAACCCATCTGTTGGCATAAGTTTGTGTCTCATGCCTGCATGCGACTCACTTCATGTGGGCATTGAGACTGGGATCCCTCTAGTTCACAGCTTGGAATGCCAATTTCTTGCTGATTTGGATGCATGTACAGTAATTAAAAGGCATGTAATATGGCTGATGGAGTAATTTGGAATTTTGTGTGTTTCTATAACCTTTCTGCACCATAACAGATAAAGTCCACCCATCTTACTGAGCATTCTCATGCTTGGTGGTTGACAGTGCTGTCAACCACCTCTGATGCTTTCCTATAGTTATGTTGGCCAGGTAGAAATTGAATGGCGTACCATATTAAGGGTCGGTTTCACCAAGCCCAGTTTTGATAAAACCCAGTTCTTTCGGAAAATCACTGCAAATAGAATAGGGATTTTCCTAAAGAACTGGGATTTTATCAAAACTGGGCTTGGTGAAACCAGCCCTATGTTGCACTTAGAACTACCCCTTTGAAACTGCATTATAACTCTTCATATACTGCTCAAATGTCATGAGGCTCTTTTATGGAGGTGTTTCATCACAAGTTGTTAAATGAATAGGCATATAGCAGAGGTGGGCTGGTGAGGTCAATGGTGGTTTAGTGGTTACACTACTGGGCAGCCAAGCAGGATGTCTGCGATTGAAATCCTGTGCCTCACCTTAGCTTAATCCTGTCTTTTCCTGCCTTTCTACTGCCATGCCTGGGCAGAATTGTTGTTATTTCTCTGCCCAGGGTCAAGAGAAAAGGTCCAATCATGAGAGGGTCCAAGATTACTTGAAAACTACCCACAAGTTCCCTCCCTTGGAAACCTTCCCTTATCTCCCAATTTCTGGTGATTTATTATGTCACAGATGATAAAGGTGTATGCTGTACATAAGAGGTCAAAGCACAACCAAATTATTATTATGCCCAACATGTCCCTTCTGGACATGGGTGATTGATAGATAGTGAATTCAGATGCAGTCCATCATGTGGAAAGGGGAAGATTAGGGGATGGGGGAGTCAACCACATGGCTGGAGTGGGATGGATATAGGTGTTTGCCCAGGTTTAGGGGCCCGGACCATGGATGGTTCTTACCTGCCACTTGACTCCACTGAATTAATGATGATGGTGTCCAGAACATGTCCCCAATGGCACATTCCTTCAACTAGGTCCAATACTCAACAGTAGAGGTAACATACCTATGGAGTAACTGCCATGGGGATGTATTTAAAATGTTAAAATAACCAGTGACATAAAATACCAGTGAATAAATTACCTCTGCTGTCCAGGCTAGGACCTGCAATTATTATAAGTGTAGAACTTCAATTACACTAGTTAAAATAGTTTCCTAGAAATGTCAGCACTTGGCATCCAATAATGCAGAAAAAGTTTACTTGTGCTGATCCTAATGTTACATATCTTCATGATTATGCTAGGCATGAGTAAGTTGATACAATTCACATGTGTAATTCCTTGTATAGTATTGCTTCAAATGCTGTCATCCTTTCATTTGTTGAATGCAACATACATACCGTTAGATGGGGATACTTTACACAGCCGGGGTAACTTGACACAAATCAAGGAAAAAGTTAGGTTGCGTGGTGGGTGAAGTCATGATTCCTCGAGAAGCAAATGATTGCTGCTGTCATTTGACTGGCACATGTAAGGATCTACTGACCAAATCTGCTACTGTCTGTTTGTGGAACTACGTTAGGCAGCATTTTGTGGCTAGTGGTAACATATGCAAACTTCTTAATGTACCCTTGTCATGTGGAATGCAAATGCTCCAAGATTCAAATATGATGTACACTGAAGGGTTGATATCTCCATTAAATGGTTTTGACATGGTTTTTCTAAATATAAATGTTAAAATTCAGCATTAAGCTGACAAGAGTCATTTTACTTCTAAAGGTAATCTGGGGCAACTTTACACAAAGCATTCCAACCCTTCTGGTGCCACTTTTGGATGAAAATTATGAGTAATGGTAATGATTGACAGTGACAATGATGATCATGATAGAGAATTGGTGCAGGGAAAGTGCGTTGTGGTGACGTTTTCCAGTGAGATGTCTGTGAAGCACTTCACTGGTTTACTAGCCTAGGTGCAGGTGGTGTGAGCTCTCCCACTGATGTCAAAGTAAATGTTGAAGCCAAAAACACCATCTTCTTTTGTGTGGCCAAACACGTAGGACTTTACACAGAAGTTTTTTTTTGTTTTTTATATATATTAGTAAAATCTTCTACATGCATAATCATGTGTCATGTCAATACTATATGTGCTTGTCTGCATGCAATGGTTTTGAAATCCCTCATTTACTTTGCACATGCAGTTAATGAGTAGCCAAAAACCTCCAAAACTGTGTCAAGTATCTCCTTCTGACGGTACCCTCATTCCATACCGTACAATGTAGGAAATACTATTTGCGTCCTCTTTGGTGACATGCTGTTCTTTTACAGGTCGTGAAATGCTGCATTAGGCTACCTCATCGCAGCTGCATCAAATTTCTTCGCTTCATGTCCAGTTGATGCAGAAACCATTAATTAGGATTCTAAAGTGGTTTGTATTACATTGGCCACCTTGTGTTGTAAATTTAATGCCCAACCCATGTTGCAGTGCTATTCGTTCTTGAAGTCGCAACATATTGTGTCATATGTACATAATTTACTTGTTTATCAATCAAAGGTTTACGATTGTTTGCCATTGTGGAATATTCTAAATGCAATGATTTTAATGCAGGTATCTGCAATATATGACTGATGAGATCATTTTGAATGGCAGCATGTACTTCAGCTCTGGAGTTGGGCAGGTTTTATGTCCATACTTGTATCTTGAAATAAATGCTGGAAAGCGAATGAAAATTTGGTTCTACTTTATTATGATATCATGGTTATTGGGGTGGTGTTGTCTAATGGGCAACTCATGGTATCTCAGGATAGCTGTTTCCCTTTCCTGCACCTGTTCTCCAAACAAACAAGCAATCTAAACTATAATGGAATAAAAAAAGGGCACAAGTGTTTTCAACAAACACAGTTTTATTATTTTCCCCTTTACAAAAAAGAGTCAAAATTTCATGACCAACAAATGCACTCCAGCAATGTGGAGGGCAGGTGAAAAATAAACGTGTATTGGTAAAAATGGCAAGTGCAAAATCCTTACATGATCTAAACCATCAGCTGACAACCATGATTCCCAATTCATAGATGCACAACTGAGAGCCAGTTTCATGATCATTAGTAAATCCAGAACAAGTGATTGTGTTACTAAGGTCTGGTTGCATGAGTGAGATAAACATAGACCAAGTGGTTCATCCCATATTATTCATATATGATTAATTTACTTGTTCAGGGTTCGTTCATGCAACCCAGCCTAATGTGAGTCAACCACTTGTTCTGGTATTACCAATGATCATTCCGCTGGCCATATGTGATACTGTGGAGCTGAAAACTATAAATACTTATATACAAAAACAATATTTATGACTTGGCACAAACTTTCAGTTCTAAAAAGTGGATCAAAGAAAGCAGAATCAGCAAGCATGTAGTCCTAATACTTTGTAACTGTCAGAGCAAAAATGGTATACAAGAATATACAGCCCTTATGTGACATTACCTACTTTTAAAATCAGTCTACAGCTTTGCAAGGCCATTTGTTCAATAGGTAATAAGTCCCCTGAATTGGGATTTGTGTACGTAGTAAGGAGTACCCCAATATTTAGAGAAATATAGAAAGATAATCATGGAGGAAATTAAACAAAGATGAGCAGCATTTGACAATGTAGTAGCTTGTCATGGCAGTCTGTACAACAAATTCACCCTTTTGCCCTGAGGGGTACAATCCAGTATTAGAACTTGATTAGCAGAGTACCAGTGAAACACTGTCATAATTAGGAAATACTAGGCACAAGCAATGTAAGCACACATTGTACCATTTTATATCACCCTTGCCAGAGTACCTTCTATAGATCCACTTAAGATATTTATTGTTAATAATCTTCTAATAACTAACTAAATGGACTCTGCTTCTGACTGCTATGGTTGTTACACAACACAATGTGTTAATTAAATAATACAAGCACCAAATAATAATCTACCTCTCACAAACATAGTAATTTCCTCCACTTTCTGCAGATGGTAGGTTGCATATGAACAATACTGAATTTGCACATAAATTTTGATACTTAGGTGCTAGGTCTTCCGATAAACTCCCATGTTGTGAGGAGTAGATGCAAATACTGACCGCATATTACCTCCTTAGACCTGGTTGCACAATTGATAGTAAATCCATATCAACTTCATGATCTCAACATACCACTTGACCTACTACAATGGCTGTCAATAAAGTAGCGGCAACACGAGTACAAAAATGTTAAACAGATTACTTAACCAGGTCTGTACAATTATTGCATTTCTTAAATTTAATCCTATCATGTTCTGCACCTATTCCCAAACTTGTGGGATCTGCTCAGCACTGTGTTTCTTGTTGATATCAGCAAAGGTCTGGTCTACTGCTTAAATAACTTCTTGCACATCACAAAATCACAGGAAAGGAACTGACCCATCTTGTCAAAGTCCAATATGGATGGATGATCGCTACAGGCCTCCCAAAGGTCACAATTACAGTTACTTGCAGTTTTACCTTGTATAACCTGGAACTTAATTCAGGATTGTTGTTCTGATTTGGTAAACATGACTTAGACCATTGCACACTGAGAAATTGACAAGGGCATTAGTTAGAATGGATTGTGTTGACTACAACTAGTGTCACTACCTGTCAACAGTAACATTTCAGTTACCACTTGTGCTTCCTGACAATGTTGCCACTACTTTATTTACAATCCTCATAGTTGTATGTACAAACAAGATTTATGTCTTGGCACAAACCAGGAGGATGTGTTGGTTGTGGGAGCTTCTCATCCACAGATAATCAAGTACCAATTGTTTCCTGGATGTATGGTTAACCTTATGTTGCATTATGAAATACTATGCCACAAACCTCCCACACCCACTAGCTCCAGCTGATAGTGGAAGATCGCATCTTCCATCAGGCTTATTAATTATCGATCACACAACCTTGTGTCGCCAAGCAAAGAGACAGGAAACCAAACATAAACTGTGGAAAGGTTGCCGGCACTAGGTATGCTCTACATGATACTTGTTACTAATCCATACTGAATACTATCAAAAAATATAAAAACCTGATCCAAACCATCTTCAAACCTTCTTCTATGAAACCGTACTTGATATGCCGCAATGATGCTACGTGGACGGCTTCATTGTTGATGAGGCAAATTTGATAAAGTTGCGAGTAATACGTTACTCTGGTGGCTTCTTATGCAAACTCCACCCATGAAAACATTTGGTAAATCTACGTGACTCCTTCCCTTTCAAAGTGAGGAATAGCTTCCTTGGCTTTTCAGGTTGTTTCACTCGCAAGTGCTGGATGTATACCTGCAGAATGTAAAAATGGTTGAAACTGAACAATTGCAGGTTAGGGATGGCTTTCCTTACCTGAGCTGATTTGTAGGCCAGTTTTATCTCCACCTCACTACATCTTGAACCCAGCCACAGAAATACCTGCTCACCATTATCCAGTATCATGATATCATCATCTGCCAAGTCATCCTAGAAAGCAAACAGAGGTATTACTGCCAACCTGTATAACCTGTCAAACAACAAACAGGTTTCCAACTCACTTGACAAAAATCAGAGCACTTTTCGGATACAGAGAAGTATCCCTTTTCATTGGAACACCGGAACAGTCTTGTGTATTGCATGAAATCAGCATTGGTTTCATGAGGCTTCTTGCCATTCAGGCCAACCCAAAAGAAATTTTCTGATTCTTCACCTTCAGCAATTATTTGCAGACTGAAGGTATCCTGCTGCAAAGAAGACTTATAATATTGCTTGTGACAGTGCAAAATACGAGGGGCATTCGTAAAGTCTTCACACTTTATTTTTTTGCTACAAATACAGGGCCCATGCAGGTCGGCAGAAAGGCACACATTATTGATAAAACCCTCCTGGAGCCGAATGAACAGGAGTCATGGGTGTGTCAACATCTCCAGGCCCTCCAGGAACCACTTTTTGGAGGTGCGGCACACCCACTCGGACAACTGCTCCCTGTTCAACAATGTCCTCGAAATGGTGTGAACGAAGGGGTTTTTTCATGGATCTGAACAGATGAAAGTCACTGGGGGCCAGGCCGGGGGAGTATGGCAGGTGTGGAAGCACCCAAAGCCAGATCCATGAAAAAAACCATTCGCCAATGCCATTATGAGGGCATTGTTGACAGTTGTTGACTATGAGCAGTTGTCCGGGTGTGGGTGTGCCGCACCTCCAAAAATGGTTCTTAAAGGGTCTGGAGAGGTTGACATACCCATGATGCCAGTGCATTCGGCTCCAGGAGGGTTCCATTGATAATGTGCGCATATCTGCTGACATGCATGAGCCCTGCATTTGTGGCAAAAAAGTTAAGTGTAAAGACTTTCCGAACGCCCCTCGTACTTTCACATAGATGGAATAGATGGTCACTTACAACATTGTACATAGAGCTTGCAATTTCTTCTGCAAGATGAGCTTCACCCGGATCACTTTTTGACCCAATCCATATATACACAATCCCACTGGTATCTTCCTTATCAAATGGCACTTTTAAAATATAGCTGAAAACCAAGCCATGTACAGTCATCAAGACACTGAGTGAGGAAGGAAGGAGAAGCAAGGTCTGAAAGGTCAGTCCCATAAGAGATTAACCCTTTGTCTCCCGAGCGATTTTGCACTGTTTGGGTGGGGGTTTAAAAAACCATTAGGTTGTGTCAGGAACACAAGCCGCAGCTTTTGACGTGAATACGTCTTTAAAATTGGATCAGTATTGGGGGAGTGAATTGATTGCTTATCAGTATTGAAGTCTGGACACATTCATGGTGACCCTGAAGTCTGGACACATTCCTCCTAAGAATTTCACTGCATGCCCCCCTGCATGCCACCGCCATGGGCCCCCTGGCAGGGTCCTGACTATAACACTCACACGCCACTTCGGATATAGTGGACTCGGATATAGTAGACTGTAACGCTTTTCTGTAACGCTTGAGTTTGCCTCCATGCCCCCCTCTATACGGACCCGATTTTAAAGACGTATTCACGTCAAAAAGCGCCCTAGTTGAAAATCACTGGATCTGGCACCATTGGTTTCACTCTCGATTCATGCACAAGAGAGGGCTGAACATTGCCAGACATACCAACCTATGCTGCATATCGAGATAGGGCAGCAACCGCCTCATAAACTATGCACAAGATGGTGATGTCATCCCCTTGCGTCATCTACACGTTTTTTTCAGGTGGCTTCCACACCCCTTAAAAATCCAAGAAAATTCTACGAGGGTTGGATTTTAAATAGCGGCAACACTGCGAAAGTTTCAAAAGAAAGCTTTAAATAACAAATTTGTTACATACATTTCTTCAATATAGTCGTCCCCTGACTCCATGACCCTTTTCCAGACATGTGGGAGGCATTGGATACCGTCGGCAGAGTGATGTTTGTTGATATCTGCAATCACCGTCCCTAAAGCGTGTACTATCGCTTCAATTCTCTGGATACGTTTCTCACACTGGTTCCTTCATTTTTGTGAACAAAATAATCAAAATCGCAAGGGGTCATGTCTGGAGAGAAGGGAAGGTGCTGCAGTGTTTCCCATTGCCAACGAAGCAATAATTCTGGCACTGCAGCTGCGACATGGGGCTGGTGTTCATGAAATTCGGTCGCTTGCGTCATATCGCTGGTCTCATATGGTGTTCCAAGTCATGGTAGTACTGGGCATTGTCATGACATCTCGCCACCTCGATCTTCAACCAAAAGCTCTGTTCTAACTTCGATGTTAGGGCGGTGTACAAGGATGCGGTCCTTTTGAACTACGCTGTCACCTTCACCAGTAGCACAATCGGGTCCAAACCTGACATGAACAAGCCCCCACCTCTGTCTGGATCTCCCTTCTTGCGCAGAAGCCACAACCCCATTTCCTTGTGCAAGGGAAACAAGGTTGCCACTATTTAAAATCCAAGATAATTCTGTATGGTTGCCCAGTCTCTCTGATGAATTATGAAAACATTAAGTGTCCGGTAAAAATCTTTTAAGGTCCGGTTTAAACTGAGGTAATGTGATCCGC
>JYFJ02004833.1:0-29051 GCA_000934665.2 Catajapyx aquilonaris | reverse complement strand
CCACAATAACCATTGACGTATTCTTGGCTCAATTTACACCACCCGGGTCAGAACGTCTTGAAAATGTATTTTAGAACAAATACCACAAAATACATAGCATTCATCTCAATGTAGTGTCATAATATGACAAATGTACGGTATAATGATTATGATATATGGACTGATATTTTCCACGGCATTTATTATTCTTCAACTTCAGCTTACCATAAAACACGTTTGATTTATGTTACATTTTCAGGACTAAGACTTTAGTTATTAGTGCGTTAAGTACAATAATTTGGTAATTTGTGTGTTTCGGTTATCATGAAGTAAAAAAAAGTATACGTAGTACCGGCATGTATTGTACACATGCAGCTGCGTTCTTCTTTTTGGACGGATTTGGAAATGGCCACCCTACATTCAAAACCTTATTTCCAAGTCAGTCAATTGCAACCAGAATGTAAAGTGCAAAATGACGGGCACTAATAACATCATACTGCGTGATAACTATTGGATGTCATCATTTCCAAGAAAAATATTTGCTCAATTTATTTTCCAATTTAATCAACTTGCATGCTCATACATTGCATGTCACATAATCACTCAAACCCAAACCCTAAAAACAATGAATTTTCAAAACCATCCACCACCCATAACTACGTAATAAATCAGTCTTACCAATATTTGCTCGCAGTCAAACTGGCACGTGGGGGAATTACATTAACAAGACCACATCAGGACGAGACCTTTTGAACTGAGCAACAGCAAGGGTCTGGTCAACGCCAGGGCACCACTGAACACCAACTGACTTGATTTTAGGCAACATTAGAACTAAACCGTGAAGGCCATCGTGGGTGATTTTGGTGCATTCAACAAAGGCCAGCTTGGACAGGGAGGTGCATTTCCCCATGGACATGAGGCATGCGTCGTCGCAGTTCTTATCATATGCCAGTGTGAATGTTTCCAGCCCTCTAGTGACGCTTGGCCAGGAAAACAATCTGGTGGTGACCAAGCAGGTCTGGAAGGGTGGCCCTGTCAGTGTCAGGTGGTGAAGGTTTTCAAGGTAACGAAGTCCATCAAGGGCTCTGTCGTCTGATACATCGGATGACAATCTTATATGGAGATATTCCACCTGTGGAAATTCTGCCTCGGTCAGGAACACCTGCAATGTCTCAAAGTCCCCTGTCAACTTCTTGATTTGTTGGCCAGCAACAGAGGACAGCAACAGGAGCTCTTCTGCCTCGCTTGGTGTGTCACTGATGCAGACCTCGTTCAGGTTTGGCCAACTGTGCTTAAGAGATCCTGGGGGTGACCATCTCTGCTTTTTCCAGTTGCCTGACAGGATAATACTGGTGAGGTGTGGAGCGTCACACATTAGGTCCATGATGTGAAGGCTGCCAGGTGGAAACGAGCACCTTTCAATTGAGATGTGTGTCAACTGCCTGCTGTACAACTGGATCATCCGTTTGAGAGTTTCTTCTCCTGTGATTCCGACAGCCGTCAGGTGCAGAGATGTGACTCCTGGAGCCACAGCATGAAGCACATCTATGATCTTATCATCTTCTGGTTCCATGAACTCCCAACCGTACAACTCCAGCCTCTTGACGTGGATCATTCGTCCTTCATGAAGCTCCAGCTGCCTCACCAACTGCTGGCGGGCTCTGCTGACTGTTACTCTCCCATCTTCAATTATGCACATGAAATCCCACCAGTCCAGCATGACCTCCCTCCAGAGTTCATGGTCGTAGGACAGCCTCCTCCACTGCCTGCAGACTGGTGCAGCCCTCTTCACAAGCTCACCTCTTGTGAGGTACGAGAAGACCTTCAGAGTCACCTCGTCTGGAAGGAGTGGTTTGCCCTCAGCCTGTTGAAGGTTCAAAAGTGCATATGTTCCGACATTGAACTAATCCCGATCCGCGTCCTCACCTGATGACCTTGTCCCTGGCCATTGGCTCCCATCTTTTGCGCTGAATGTCCACCTCGTTCTTCAGGATCACAAGTGTGGTTCTGTGGGAATAATAAGAAAAAAAGGAAGTGTGATGAGATCATTGTGATTAATCTTCCAACACTACAATTACGAGTACTATAAATGGGACAACAATATTCAATGCAGGAATTACCGTTGGCAACACTACCTGTGTACATTAAGCATGGCGTCGCTCTTACGTGACAACATTTGAATGTCATGTAATTTTTCCAATTAATTTTGTGGTAATTAGTCCGAAATTAAGCTCCGGCAGTAGCATATTGTAATAAGAATTTTAAATTGTAAATGCTGTGAGGAGACTTAACTGCTGCTGTGTCCTCTAGTGTCCTGTTGTCAGATGACTCCCTGTGAACTAAGCCAAATTCATCTGAAAAGCTGGTTCACACTAATTTTAGACCGGGAGCTGGTTCTTATCATATACGTCTGGCTAGTGCTGCCGCCAAGTTTCCAAGGAAGAAGGCCCCCCTGTTTCCGAGTCATTTCCGACTGTTTCAGACCATTTTGACCACCCTGGCATGTAGGCAGAGTGGCAAACAAGAGAGGCACAACGGTTAGCTAAACGCCAGGATGAACATTTCCTCCACATGTCTACAACTCGCTACAATCGCCAAAGGCTAAAACGACCCTTCATTTTGTATTTCTTAAACAGGACGTCGTCATTCAGAGAGGTAAAATTTAACACCCTGTTTAATATCCTTGGATGTCTAAATGACACATACTCGTTGATCCCAAGTTCTCTGCATCATCCTCTGCTGTAAACAATATAGAAGAAAAGAGGCAAAGATTGCTGGAGTTGATCCCATTACAAGTTATTGAAAGAAAGATCTGTAAAGAAAATATATTTAAAAAAAGAAGCAGAGAGCCGTGGTCTTCACTGCAATTTTTTTTTCTTCGCTTTATTTAAATACATAGGCAATCAGCTGTATTTTTTGTTTCAAAATTCTTTTTACAAGGCGTTCCACTACCACGGCCAACCCGAAGGGAACTGGGGAAGCAGTGAGAGGCAAAAAGTGTGGAAAACCGCAAAAAAAATGAACAAATTAAAAAAAAATAAGCGAGTGAGGGTAGGGTACAGGGTGGGGTAGAAGGGGGGGGGGGAGCACAAACTTTCATTTTCTTAAATCGCATCCCGAGGCCATCGAAACAACGGACAATAATACGTTGTGTGTGTGTGAGTACGGTACCTATAACACGTGGCGATGAAGGACTTCTTTGTCTGACAAGGGGATTCCAGACCTCTCTCAATCCATTTAATTTCCTTCGTCTCTACGTGGTCCCACTGTCTCTATTTAATTTGTTTTAAAAATCAGGTCTGTACATCAGCATCCCCTCGTGAGCCGCAGTAGTAATTTTTAAATATTATTTGCACGAAATCCGTGTTCAGGTTTGGGCAATTATGCCTGTGGACTCTTTTTAATCAAAACCTCGACCTCTCAAAACACTTCTCACCTAAGCCTCTGAACCAAAATGAAGAGATTTCATTTCTTTAAAAGCGATATCACCGCTCCAATCAAAACCTCTTCATACTATACCTGCCACATGCTAAGACAAACAAATTTTGACATTTATAAATTGTGTTTATGTTAAGGGGGAAGAGTGCGTTGACTCTACTAAGAAAATAGACTTCCATTTGAACAGATAGTACGAGATTGAGCAATTGTTTCGTGGAATGCCAATATATATTTTTTCTTAAATGTGTTCAATGGATACATTTTCTGGGCTACTAAACACAAAAAGCGAGAAAATAAAGGGACATCTCGACATGCTACAGGTCGAGGATCGGGTGAGAAGTTCTGGGGTGGTCCTGTCCTCACATTTTATAGTTTTTTCACAATTTTTTTTTTTTGCAAACTCATAGTGCACAGCACTTGGAGCCTCGCTTGCCAAGCTCTAATCTTTCCTTTCTCTCATTGCTCTATACGTATAAATCTCTCTCTCTCTCACTCTCTTTCTCAAAAAAGTCACACACTTCCCAACCCTTTTATACACGCTCTAAAAAATAACAGAGTCAACTAGATGATTTGTCTCCAGGAATAATCAGCATCCAACTCTGAACAAAATAAGTACACTATGCTATATACTTTCTCTCTCTCTCTCTCTCTTTCTCTTTCCCTATGCCAATTGGAAATATTAGTTTTTTTTCAAAATCATCGTCATCCGCGTCTCAGGTACAAAAAACCTACACATTTTTATACTCTTCCAAGTACCAATCACTTATTCATTACCTAATCTCTCCTCCTCGTGGGGGGTGGACGTGATACCATTTGATTATCGCTTTCCAATTTATCTGGTTAATTAATTCCGATTAATTGAGGTGAAGAAAGTGCACATACTCTTTACGTCTATTTAGACATAACATTGCTTTTAAAAATAGTGTCAAATTTGGGCTTGATATTTCATTGCCGATTATTTTGTACGGCCGAATATGCATCTATGAGTTGCATTTTTTTGCAAAAAATGGCGTAAATTTTGGACTTCATATTTTACTACCAATTATTTTTTAAAGGTCGTATTAAGATCACTGGTAAAATTTTGCACAAAAAATTGAATGTGTAAATAGACGCGAGTTATCGATTGTATCCAGGTGAAATTGACTAGGAATTCATCAGATTATTTGCACTTAATCTCCCTGCAATTAACAGTACTGCATAATTACCACCCCACACCGTTGCAAATGCCACCTGTTAATTAGCCAATATCACTTTTTTTCGCTTAAAGTTTTCAATGAGGTAATGTTTTTCAGGTGATCCTATTTGCAACAGCCTAACTTTTTTTCCCTGCCCTATATTATATTTTTTCGCAAATTTTTTTCTCTCTAGTTTTCAAATCCGCAAGGCCAACACGAGGCACCATTCTTGCAACATGCCCATACACAACAAATATTGTAATTTGAAGAAGAAGAAAAAAATCCCATCCCCCATTTTTTTTACATATTGTACCTCTTCCATACCGAAAAAAATAATAATCCGCCAACAGATTTGGTGAAAAGTAAAGAGACGAAAAAGCCGTACCAGAGGTCATCATTTCGCCCCGATTTATTCGAAAAGGTGACCCAATTTTTTTTGTGGGTGACCTCTTCGTTGACCCAGACCCGGTCGCCACAAAAAAAAAATAGTTGAAAGAAATAATGAAAAGCTGAAGAAGGCAATTACGACAAAACACAACACGATCGAGTCGCTAAGGAATGCGGGACTCTATCAAGTTAAACCTGGGCTAAAGACAACACTAGTAAAGCTAACTAGAATTTTTTTTTCTTATCTTTACAGGGTGGGTGGGTTGGGGACAGGGTTTTTTTTAGGTGGGGGGGAAGTAAAATGTACATTTTACAGAAAGTTCAAGGCTGAACGTGGCTCGCTCCCTCTTTACACTTTGTCATGAAAATTAATTGGAATAATAATCATGGGGCACGTTCCTCACGCACACTCACGCATTCACGCACTTTTTCCCCCTCGTGTTCTTTTGTTAATTAATATGTTGCAATTATACAACCACGGGTTGGGTGTACTTAACCTCTTACTTTACAATATCAGACATTATCGTGTGTGTTTTTTTTTCTTCTCTTCTTTCTACAATACTGACAATGAAAATCTTACAGCTTTTTTTTATACAATCACTCGAGTCCCGTTTGAAATGAAAAAAAAAAATCTGCCACATTTTGTACTTGCCACATCTGTTTTTTTTATCATTCATATATATATCGTTCTTCTGTTTCCATCTTCTCTTTACACCTTAAAAATTATTCTACTTCATCCGTCTTTCCTGGGTTTCGTATATATATATTTTTTTCCTAGCACATCCTTTTCATAACAAAGTTTTTAATGATAAAAAACTTCTTTTTTTTCATTTGAAACACTAAATCAGTAGACCAAAAAACTGTAAAAAGGAACCTTCTGGCGACGAAAAAAAAATTCTCATTTTTTTCTCTCGACCATCACACTATTTTTTTCAGCACTTTGGCGACAAAGAGTTTAAGTTGTAAAAGCACTTTCGCAGTGTTCGGGTTTCTTTTTTTCCTCTTTTTTTCCCTTCCATTTCAGAGTTCCAGGGGGTGTGTATGTTTGTTTGTTTGTTTGTTTTTTGTCCATCGTCTCTAATCTTGACATGATTGCACTGAAGAGAAATAAGGCCATTCCCAGCTGTGTTCTGCCTCCGATTATTGTTAAATATTTTTGTTTTCTCTGTGGGGTATTTTTTCTTTTTTTTAATTATATTAAATCTTTCGATCAAGATATTCTAAACTTCTTTTTTTTCACTATTAGGACGACAAAATAACAGTGCCTGCTCCCTGTAATAACATATGTTGTGCTTTCCGCACCGGGCAGAAAGGTACTTTGGTCACACTTGGCGCAAATAGTGACATTTTTAAAAAAATCACCACACATTTGTTGCGTCCTTTTTTTCATAATAATTAGAGAAAAAAATACAACCAATACATAAAAAAAGCTTTTAAAAAAACACACTAGGAAACTATAGTGATCACCGCTCTAGGTGGGCAAGTCTCTTAATCCATGTCACGCCTAATTGGTGATTGTGATCCGACCCTTTCTTGATTGGCTCCTCCTTTCTGGTCTTTGTGACTAGCTTGTGCCTTCAGTATTATTCCTTCCCATATCGATGCTTTTTTTTAAAAAGAAAATCGCTGGATTTTTATCTCCAATCTTACATAATATAAAACAGAAAGTTTGTTACTATGAAGGTTTGGGCTACATAATCCACTTTCAGAGTCCTGAGAGTGCTGAAACTTGGCACACTGATGGCTTAGGTGCCGCTGATTCAGGGAAAAGTCCAAAAACCTTTTAAAAGTCTAAATACTCAAAATTTAGATTTTTTGAAATGATGCTGCACATATTTCTTTTATTTGTCAATCACCGTGCGAACGGGTCCCCTGCTAGTTCTGTGTATAAATACAGTGACAATTTTAACGTCAAAAATCCAGTTTAAAAAAAGCACCGATTGCGTATCATTGTTGCTTTTCAAAAAACCTGTGGTTCCCAACTCGACCTGCTTTTAAACTGAGCAAAGAAGGCAGTGATATAGAGGAAGGTTTTATTTGTTTAAAAAAACCTCGCGGTTTTTTTTAAATGCCTCAAAAAATTCATTTTATAAAAAGGACCGGAGCCTGCTCCACTTGATATACACTATTTTTTCTTTAAATTACCATTCCTAGATGTGTCGTTGGTCCGAAATTGACTAGCCCACCTTCGTTCACATCACAGAGACAAATCACGGCTTTTCAATGTGTACTGTAAAAGTGTTATGTTTTTTTCTTCTTCTTTTCAAAGTGTGTGTATAACGTGTGCTGAACGGACACCGAAAATAAATTTTCAAACCCAAAAAAAATGAGTGTAACAGAAGAAAATTTCCAGTTTTTCTCAAAAGAGGAAAAAAAAGGTGCTTGGAAATATCACTGGTTTGTGTGGTACACTGTTTTTTTATATGTACAAAAAACGTTTTCCTGCTGCTGTCGGTTTATGTTACGTTACGTTACCCCCTGTTGGTTTTTTTGGTGGTCCACACCCGTAATGACGAACCGAGGCGCCCCCCCCCCCGCTCTCGTAGTTTCTCTTGGCAAACCGATGCGTTGAGATGCAACCGGACTTATTTGCACTTGTTTGGGGCCCACAACCCCCCCACGGAAGGGGGGGGGGCTTTCTTTAGCTTCCAAACTGGCTTGGAAACTGATTCGGGATGCATTTTGGTTTCTTGCTGCTTTTGCTGGCTTGCTGCTGCTGCCGCACTTGGACGGAAAACGTACGTGGCTTCTACTACCTCTGGATGCCCGAGTTCAGCAGGAAAGGAACGTAAAACATCTTGCTCTCCAGAAGCAAGGCCGCGGCCGTCTGAACCTGTTCAGAAGAAGAAGAAAAAAAGATCGGAATTAGGCGGGGGAGAAAAAAAACAGGGATTCCCACGCAAAAAAGACGGAAGGGCACTAACCGACGGTTAGTGCACTTACGACCTTTTTCTGTGGGATGGTTAGTGCACTTGTGTCTTTTTTATGTCGGACAGTTTGTGCACTTATGACCTTTTCCCCGTCCCACAGAAAAAAGCCGTAAGTGCACTAACCGTCCAATGCAAAAATGCCCTAAGTTCACAAACCATCCAACATCCCATTTCTGTGGGATGGTTTGTGCACTTGTGTCTTTTTATGTCGGACAGTTTGTGCACTTATGACCTTTTCCCCGTCCCACAGAAAAAAGCCGTAAGTGCACTAACCGTCCAATGCAAAAATGGCCTAAGTTCACAAACCATCCACATCCCACAGAAAAATATGTAAGTGCACAACCGTCTCACAGAAAAAGGTCGTAGTAGGTGCACTAAAGGTCCGACAGAAAAAGACGTAAGTGCATTAACCATTCCACAGAAAAAGGTCGTAAGTGCACAAACCCTCCCACACAAAAACGTCGTAATTGCACAAATTGTCCGACACATCTTACGTAAGTGCACTAATCGTCCAATGCAAAAAAGGCGTAAGTGCACAACCGGCTCACAGAAAAACGTCGTAAGTTCACTATCCGTCCAACAAAAACAGGTCGTAATAAGTGCACTAAACGTTCGACAGAAAAAGATCGCAAGTGTACAAACTGTCCAACAGAAAAAAGGTCGTAAGTACACTAAACCTCCCACACAAAAACGTCGTATTTTCACTAACAGTACGACAGAAAATGGGCGTAAGTGCAAATTCTGGTTTAAATGACTTTTAACACTTTGTCGTTTGAATGGCTACTTTAAAGGTAGAAAATGGTCACCTCGGGTAAGGTCAGGAGGAGGTTGTTGAACCGCGAGGGTTGCTGCGGGCACGTGGCTTCCACGTACGTCTTGAGGCAGTTCATGTACCTGTCCTGGATCACCTCCAGTTCGGTCGGGTCGTTCTTGGCTGTGAAAATACAATTTTTGGGAGGGTCAGTTTGGGTTACCTTTTATTTAACCTCTCCTGATGGGGACACTGACCTTGGTTGACCATGACGATGACCTTTAGGCAGACGTACTCCTCCATCCGCAAGGAGAGGCACCGGAACATCCGCGTGACGTAGGTGATCTTTTCGACCATAAGACCCACGTCCTGCCGAAGCTGCTCTAACGTCACAGGACGACCCATCATCGACGTCAGACACTGCTGCAGCAAGCACAGGTTGCTCTGCACCTGAAGAGACAACAAGGTCGGGAGATAAAATTGCAGAGCATGAACGTGTCTAGGGGCAGTCCAAAGGAGAAACGCCCTATCTCCGAAACAAGCCTGCCACCAGGAGCATATATCTGCCGTCCCAATAAGAAACGCCATATACAAATCAGGACAATACATGTCGAAAAATGTAGAACGGGGGCAAAATTTTGAAGGAGCATATCTACAGTCCCAAGGTGAAACACCCTATATCCAAACCCGTTTTTTGGATATACAGTTGACTCCGGATATAGCAGCCTCGGTTATAACAGACTCGAAAGGTCGGTCCCGCCACACTTCCATAAAGTATTTTTACTCCTGATATAACAGACTCCATTGAAGTCTGTTATATCCGGAGTCAACTGTATGCTCCTTACCGTTGGTCCCTCAAAATTTCGCCCCTGCTTGGGGACACAGGACGTTTCTCCTTGGGACGGCAGATATGCTCCTCAAGAGTTGGTCCATCGCAATTTCGCTCCTCTACATTTTCGACTCGTATTGCTCCAATTAGTGCCGATCTTCCAATAGATTGTCCTTGTGAGCACCTAGCTGGTGTTTATATTTAGCCGCGCGTCCATGCAGTCCATTGTCCCGGTAGCCCAGTGTCCCTGTGCCCTGCTGCCCTCTCACTTGCGCAGTTATATAAGCCGTCTAGACCCTCCTCCTCCCCATGCTCTCCTCCCCGCCCCGCCTCCCGCCCCTTGCCAGTGGACGGACCTGGTACGTCACGCAGTCACGTGCCTTCGCCTTGGCCCCTTCCACACCGTCAAGTTCAGTGCTACACCAGTACACTCGCAGCCAGTACCCTGCAGACACTCGGCGGGGACGCAGGTGTCCAACTGGTGGTGTCTAGTGGTAGTGTAGTGTCCAGTGGTAGTGTCTAGTGTGCATTGGATTTAATGGACAAATGTCTGGGCGGTAAGTCCTGACTTTGCATTTTTTTAAAAACTGAAAACTTGGCGGTAACCACTCGGTAACCAACTGGTAACTCAGAAGTAACCGTTTGAAAACTTGGAAGCGACCAACTGGATCACTTGGTAACTACCTGATAAAACGTGATGGTAACCATTTGGTTACATTGTAGGTGACCATTTGGTTACGTGTTAGTAACCAACTGGGTGACCATTTGGTTACAAGTTAATAACCAATTGATTGACCAACTGGTGCAGAAACCAAGGGGGAAACCAGTGGTTACCGGAGGGTTGGGTGACATTGTAGTGACCATTTGGTGACATGTTAGTAACCAACTGGTGCAGAAACCAAGTGGGAAACCAGTGGTTACCAGAGGGTCGAAGGTTACGGTTTGACCTAACTGTATGCTAACCGTTAGAAGCGTCTAGAAACAGGTGCAGGAGGGCCCCCTCCAATTTATTTTTCTGCATGCAGATTACGCAACCTAAACTGCGTTTAAAAATAGGCTCAACCTATCTAGCTTGCAAACCAGACCTATACTTGTAGTTTATCTAGTTTAAAAGTTTAAAAAAAGAAAATTGGCAACGCCGAGGCTAGACAAAGCTGGAGGGTTACATAAACGCGCTATCTTTTTCTCTTTGCCTTATGTGCGAAAAAGTTTGTGAAAAATATTTGCAGACATTTGCTAGTGTCAAGGTCAAAGTTCGAACTTGCTGCAAGGTCGACCCAATGACAAAAAAAAGTGGGCTCGATTTGCAAATTTGCGACTTGCGCCAAAAATTCAGGGTCAAGGTCACACGACTCGATAAGTATGCTCCAGTTTTACCAACTTGTTACATATGCTGGAAAAAAAAGCCTTGAAAATGTCGATTAGCATATAGGGTGTGACCTTCATTGCAAAAACTCGGCAGAACCTGACCTTGGTTTAGAAAGTGCTGGAGCTAGCTGCATTGTCATGATTATTTCACATACGCCAAATCGATTATTGTTCTCGAAACACTTATTCGCAACACGTACAATGTTCAATGCACATATTTCGACCGGTGGGAGAAAGACATATTTTGCGCATCAATTTCTGCGTACTTCGCAGATTTATATGCTGCCTCTTCAACGTTTTAACAGAGGTTTAAGTACTGTATGGTTGGCATACACGCAAATGAAGGAGACAAAAATCTAGGTTTAAACATACGTAATGGCACTAATCGGCAATTTTCGCCTTAATTTGCTTTGGTGCAACCTAAACGCAGATTAAGGCTCAAAATGTCATATTAAACATAATGACACTTAATGCATTATCGGATATTTTTCGGCTTAATTTGTTTTGATGCAACCTAAACACAAATTAAAGCGAAAATCTCCCATTAAACATGGCGGCACTAGTGAATAATCGCAGATTTTCGGTTTAAATCGCCTTGATGCAACCGGTTGTTAATGCTGGGCTTACACTTGAATCTGGTTTCTATTGACTTGAAACGGCTGTAAAACTTGGTAAGACTCGGATTGTACTTGGGATGGGAGTACAGAAGTTTGGATTCGGCTCAGATTTTCCGCCATTGCTACAGTAGCGTCGGAGGCGTCGGGTTCACTGTACCGGGTGAGTCATCGGCATTCCCATTGACCTGGAGGCCGTTTACCCCTGCCTTTGTCTCTCCAACCCTGTTTTAATTGTGCACCGTACATGAACCGATTCAAAGGAATAACCCTCATATGGAAATCGGCACATTAACTCTAACCAGCCGCTTAACTTAACCTATGGGAAAAGAACCGACACAAAACTTGCACGCAAATATTGCACAAAAGTGTCGTTAAAAACTGAAAGTATCGGAATATGCTCGTGCAAATAATGGTCCTATAAAAACCCTTGATAATTTTCCTGGTACGCTACCTTAAACGGTCGGTTATTGATCAACCTATGGGTTGTGTACATGTGGCTGGGGATATGTCACCTTCATGAAGGTTACAGAGATCGTATAATGTGCATCACTTCTCCAATAGCTAACCACACAGGTGGATGATCTGTTTCACCAACAACAAAGACCCGATCTACTTTTAGTTAAACAGATATTTAATGCTACATCTCCGTTTAGTTACAGAGATTTAAGGCTACATTTCCGATTAGTTAAACGGAGGTTTAATGCTAAATCGACCATTATTTTTAAACAGAGATTTAGGGCTACATTTCCGATTAGTTAAACGGAGGTTTAATGCTAAATCGCTGATTATTTTTAAACGGAGATGTAGGGCTACACATATCCTATTTGTTAAACTGAGATGTAGGGCTACACATCCGATTAGTTAAACTGAGATTTAATGCTAAATCGACGATTATTTTTAAACAGATTTAGGGCTACACATATCCTATTAGTTAAACTGAGATTTACATTTCCGATTAGTTAAGCTGAGATTTAATACCAAATCACTGATTAGTTAAACAGAGATTTGAGACTACTAATCGGAGATTTAGCTCTAACTTGCTGTTGGTGCAACTGACCTCCCTCAAACGCGATCGATTGCAAAAAAAAAAAGGTTCGTTGGCCTGAGGTCGTCGGTCAAAGGTTACTCACCTCCTGAACGAATTCGGGGTCTCCGGCGTCGGATGAAGGGGGTAACGACCTAGGCCTGGTTGAGGCCCCGTGGATGGCCTGGTAGGCGGAGGTGGTCAGCACCAGAAGTTCATGCCACTTGTGGGTCAAGAGGTGGGTGTGAACCTATAAGAAAAGACGCGAAAAATATTAACTCGGGTATGTATTGCATTGCATTGGCAGGGAGAACTTTGCTCAGTAATGTTACATAACCGACCTTACACAGACGTGATTGCTAATAAAACGTGGCGAGCTATATATGCAGTATGTGAGGTAGTTACATAACAGCTCGTGACTGGCTATATCGATCAACGGGATGGTATTGCGTAACCCAAACCAGGAAGAAGAGTCGTTATCTGTGACCTTCAACAACAAGTGGGTGCTGCACCCTTGATGATTTTAGCCACATACTCACTTCAACTGGCAGCTCGGAGTAGAATGGAAGGCGCTTGGTCCACTGCACCAGCTTGAGGACTATGGAGTCCCCTATCTGGCACAACTTCTCTGAGAGGTCCGCCCTGTGGTCCAGGAGTTCCTCCAGATTCTGCATGGAGAAAAAGGATAGGATCAGATGTGTGTTTCTAAGGGGCAAATTCACACTGATGTACCCTGAGCGTCGCGATGTCCTCAAAATCGTCACACTCGATCAGCGTTCGGATCATGGAGACTGAAGCCTCGTACGGCGAGCTGCGATCCCGCGATGAGGTCACCGCGTTGTCCAGCCTCTGCCGGAGGTGCACCACCTGCAACAAGACCACAGGAAAGTTACATATCAAAGTTGGACTTGAGAGAGAAAAAAGCCCCATCACAGACATGTCACACCCAGAGATATTTTGATCCACAATGGGAAGTGGGGTCTCAAATGTCCCAAGAATGATATCCTTTGGAAGGACTGAAGAGGCCAACGTGTCAAGATTGAATTTCGAGCCACCTTCGGACTCTGAGGCGCATCAAGTTCAAGAAAAAGTTCTGGAAGATATCTAGTTACACGTGAGAGCAAGTAGGACTTGAGCTATTGCTGACAATGGAGATTTCACAGATATTTGACATCCTGTAGATTTTGGGCCACATACATGGTTGTCAAATTTGCCGATATTGAAGAGCTTTTGACTATGCATATGATCAAGGCGAGACGATATCTATTGATATCTGGAAAGTCTCTGGGTGAAATATATCAATCAGCTAGTGAATGTATTTTTTTAGAGACATTGCTTAGAAGATACTATACATGTCCTGATACAAACCTCGGAGGGATTGGTGAGGGCTGTCTTGAGTATCTGACCGTTGGCCAGCGATGGCAGTGGAGGCAGCGGCGTCTCAGAGGCGCCGCCAGTGGCAGTCGCTGCGGGCGAACTGGCCCCTGAGCCGACCCCAGGTCCGGCGCCGGACACAGGACCCTTCAGACTCCTCTCGGTCGGCTTCAGCTGGCCGTTCTTCGGCGCTTTCTTGTGCTTCTTATATTTCACCTGGAGACGGAGAAAGGAAAAGGGGGACATTGGGGCAGCTGCCCTGCATGCCAGTCACCTTGGGATAGGTCAAGTCTCAGCGAATCGCCTCCAAAATAGTTATATTAGATGGATGTTAACTGATACACAACGTGGTACAATGCATCAGACGGCACTCTTTTGTACGCGCATGCACATCAGGATCTACCAATGGGAATGCGCATGCGCGGGGAATTTTACCTACAGCAAGAGGCGCCAAACTGTGTGCAGAGTACCAACCTCTCGGGAGGGGATTCACAGAGCTGGGCCTCATTGTGAACTGATATATATATTAGAGCCAATGCAAATGAGCTACTCGTTCCAACCTCCGGCTTTTTCCCTGGCCTTTTTTTGGAATTGAAGTTACGTGCAGTTGGACAGCCACCTACCTGTGCTCAAGATCCAGAAGCTCAGCTCTTATGACGCATCACACATCGGAACCCTCTCTCATTGCGTCTCCATAATGTACGGGAGCGCAGTTACGAAAACAGGGGGAAGAAAGTGGACCAGATTTATGACTGAACAAACTTTTCTGCCCCCATCAACAACAACAGAAAAAAATACCCCCACCAATTAACAATTACTTGTACATTATATGTGGTAGGTAGCCTACATTATACAAGCAGCAACCAAGGGAAGTACCTATAGCGAGCCAAAAGCCAACTGAAACAAACCCAGGCAGCCCTTTGTGTGCACAACGTGCAATTGTGTTGCATGAAACTGGACAATACCGCTGTCTACAAGACAATTCTGAATCCCTGTTGACAATATCATGATAATCAAGCCATACATGCTGTTTACTAACATTACAACTACAATGATTCTTTACATTACTGGGCTAATATTTATGTGCTTGTCTGCCACTCATTGCTTATCCATGTTACATATTAATCTTATGGCTGGAAGAGACTGTATCTGTATCAATTGACATGTCTCCAATGACAGCCCTTTTTTTTATTGATCTGCCCTTTGCAAGGCCGGGCTCAGTTTTTACCCTAATTATTAGCCATTACATAAATTGACTTTTAGTCATGAAGGCCTTCTATAGGTTTATTACCATATCTTATAAATTAATGACTAAAAAGAAATGCATTTGGCTCATCTCTATGCACACTATTTGCTCCTGGTCAGGCCCAATTTACACTGGGAAAATTAACCTGCTTACCAGTGTATAAATGGGAAACTTATTGTTTGTCCTGTCTTAACCTAAAATCTGCCATTTTTATGCAACTCAATCGCACAGTGCAAAAATTTACAGGGCTACCAAAACCCTCCGAGACTGCACAGAGGTCTAGGAATTGATCAAATTTTCTTTACCTTTTTTCTGTTTGTTTGACATGCAACGTAACCTTTTCCCCCAACCGAGCACAACACAGTGCTTCTTAAAAACCTGTCCGATCTATTCCTGGACAACCTGTGTGTGGGTGGGGTTGTCTTCTCTGAACAGTTCCCCGCGTATACTGTGGGCAAAAAACTCCTGAAAGAGGCTATATTGGGTGGTATATAAGCCAAAGAAGAAAACTGTCCCATCTGTCCAGCTCATACCAAAATAATTACTACAGAGTTAGGCGGTTAATTTATCGTAAGGTGTAATGAGGAGTGGTCAGAGACTGCGTACCGGTACCTTATACAGGTTGTACACCGCTCCAGAGTTGCGTCCTCCAGGCATCCGGTCTTCTCTCACGGCTGTTAAAAAATAGAGAGAAAACATGTGTTAGAAAAGTTCAAGCTCGTGGAGTTGTTTAAAAAATTACATACACACGGGTGCACTTTTTAAAAACCTACAAAAAAATTTGATCCGCCTGCTGCTGCCTTTTTATATGGGGGAAAAAAATCGGTTGGTTAGAGAGCCCTTTTCCAAATAATGAGTGTGTGAAAACGGTTTTTCAAGAATTTGATGAACCGAATGGGGGAAAAAGAGTGGAATGGACAAGATCCTCCACCATTTAAAAAAAAAAGTCGAATCTGATCTTTATCAAATATTTTAAGTTGTACAAGGTGCATGTAACTGATACGTGTGAGGTACCTTGCTGGACATTTCCTTGGAGCAACATTTCTCTTATCTAATTTATGCTTCCTGTGTAATGTTTTCAATAGGGACAATGAGTGCCCATTGAAAACATTGCACAGGAAACAAATTTTTCGTAAAGAATTTTTTCTGATAGGTACTGCTGGAGTGCACTGAACCATACAGTGATTATTTTTCAAGTAGCCAGTAGCGTTATCGCAAATTTTTTGCATACCACCAGTTGACAACCAAGGTTTTATCAACATGTTATGATTCAGCATCATGATTGTCATTTGATTAGACTCGCACATAAGGAAAGAATCTTCCTATGTGTAGATGAGCATATAGCAGCGATATTATGCCAAGAAACACTCATAAAAATTATTTCGCGTAAATTCACAGTTTGACAACATTACTGATTTATGCCCCGAACTGGATCAAGTCTATCCTGCAAAGTACCACGCACTATGAGTACTTCATACCAAAAAAATGTTTCGGACACCTGCATTTTTTGTGCCCTTCCCTTATCTAATGAGCTGACAGGTTTGTCCTAAACTTTTCTTGACGTGTAAGTACATGATGGGTGAAAAGATCATGCAGAACCAAAGACAACCAACAGGCATGGAAGAAAAATGACGGGGAGCGACGCCATAAGGCCCCCTCTTTTATTTTCTGGGGACTGTGGACATACACAAGATTTTTGGGGATATATTTTTTGGGGTGATGGGGGGGGTGACCTAAGGCGCCGCCCCCTCTCCCGACCAACCTTGCAGGACCATTCCCTGCTCAATGCACTTCTTGAACCGGCAATACTGGCATCGGTTCCGCTGTGCTTTCGTGATTTCACACCGTCCGTCCGCCACACAGGTGTACACGCGCCGGTTCTGCACGGTGCGCTTGAAGAACCCTTTACACCTGGAAAAAGGAGCGCCCTCAAGTCAACAGTACCACAAGAGTACCACCAGAACAATGTGTCAAAAAATCAAGACAAAGACAGGAGGTACCAAGGAACGGACACCCATGCACTTGGCTCAGGCAGAGTGAATTGATACTCTCGGAGAAGTGGCTGGGAAATTGTCAGAATTTTGACCCTTACATTGTTCACTAAAACTTATATTCAGCTCAGTGCTGGTTGAACAAAATGACAAAGTCGCATTGGGTATATTGTAATGTGAAATCACCTATGGGCACATTTTTGCGATTTTTTAAGTATTACATTATTAATTAAAATTACCCTGTATGTTCATCATTGGAAGTGTCTGAAGTGGTTAGCTGTTTTTCGCTCTGTTTTAATCTTAAGCAGTTAATTAAAACTACTTTTAGAGTATGGCAATACAGTTGACTCTGGATATGACAGACTTTCGGTTATAACAGACTCGAAAGGCGGGTCCTGCCATACTTCCTAAGGCCCTGTGTATTTTTACTCCTTATGTAACATACCACACCCTGGTTATAATGGACCATTTTTAGCCCCTCGGAGGGAAAATATGCTGTTTTTTAATTATTTAAATTCCTTTCCCATGCATAGGAAGGTACAGAATACTGGAGGGGTGTGATTTTAACATCTGTCACTGATTTGCTACATTATTTTTCTGGTATATTTGGCGAAAAGGAGGCGGCAAAAGAAACTGACTGATTTTTTTTTTGGTCCTGCCTAATTTACGAGTGAGCTAATTTTGCATTCTTGTCGAAAGTTTCAGTAATTAATGCAGTAGTGCGCGTTTTAAGCAAATAGAAAGCAGAAAACTTGTGTATGCCTTCAAAAATGACGATTTGGCCATAGCAGACCTCGGTTATAACATACGTTTTTCCGTGTTATATACGGAGCCAACTCTATTAGATTCCAGAATTAGGTTGAATGTATGCATCATTTTTTGAGCAAATTTGGAGGGATCACATTGCAAAATGTGGGTTCAACCGCTGATATTGCAGGGGTCAAAATGGGATTGCAATTTTGTTCTGGAGGCTACTTAATTTTGGGAGGAATTGTTTTTAAAATAATAGAAGTAACTGCATTAAATTAAGCCCGTTTACACTGGCCCAAAATCTTGGACAAAGTCCACAAAACGGCCCAGATTTTGTGCAAAATGTTGATTCTGCCCATATTTTTTTTGCCTAGGACCACAGAAGCTATGACAAAAACGTCGCTAACCACTTCGTGGAACAAATGTCATTCAAAAGTAAATTGAGTAGTAGTTCGACCCACAACTTGTCATAAAAGTACGAACCCAATTTAAGGATTTTTTTTTTGCACGCGAAAGGGGCTTTAACAATGAACTAGTGACACATTCGTTGTGTGTATACAGCCAGAGATGTCATAAACGGACGATAAGATCATTTGAAGCGAGTCATATCGCAATTATTTTTACGTGTGCTACGCAATTAGGTCAAGATGAGTAAGTATCGCATCCTCTGCCCAGCTCAAGTCATGCGATCTCAGGAAGAGTCATGTGATAACAATTAACACCTGGGTGGCGGTGATGCCACATTTCTCATCGAAAGCGCAAGTTTAGAAGGAAGGACTTTAATATCGGGAGACCGAATGTGGAAGGGGTAGGGGCACGCTGTACCAACCTACCCCCCCATGACCTAAGTTTCCTTCCTGGCGGATACACGCCTATTTTTCAGCGGATACACTCCTAGAAAAGTAGGTCGCAGGGTCTCTCGATATGACAGCCGTTTAGAAGAGTGGAAGGAGACATTCTTTGAGAGGTGTACAGAGAGCAAAAGGATGTGAAGAGCAGAGTGATGAAAAGGAAGAAACAAGTGGACGATTGGGACAGAGACAAGTGCAAGCACGATTTGTTTGCTTCTGCTGTGATAGGACAGGCCACATGTTGCAGTCTTGCATGGGTCCGTACCCTTCGCAGGTGATGATCCCGTAGTGAAGACCAGTGGCCTTATCCTCGCAGATCATACAGATCATGGGCTGCTCCTCATCATCCTCATCATCCACGCCCCTAGGGACAACCGGCATCCCCCCGCCCCCAGAGTCCCCTCCGTTCCTGGACCCCCAGGAGGAGAGGTTGAGAGCCTGCGAGTCCGTGTGGTGCTGCTGGTTCTGATGATGGTGCTGCTGGTGCAGACCATGCTGGGGTTGGGGCGGAGGAAGCTGGCTGAGGTCGCCTGCCCAGAGTCGCTCCATGTTGAGCGGTGGAAAGGAGCGTGGTTGTTGTTGTTGTTGCTGCTGGGGCGGGGGCGGGGGAGGGGGCGGGGGTGGAGGAGGAGGTTGGGGTTGTTGGGGTTGTTGGGGCGGAGGTTCACCTGGCGTTCTCGGGGTGGTTGAAGTGGTTGAGGAGGATGAGGATGTGGATGATGAGGAGGAGGATGAGGATGTCCCCGACGCCTGCTGGAAGACCGTTGGGGGCGTGTGGGAATGGGGGTAGACGGTGGCAGGTGAGAGGAGCGGAGACGGAGAGGTCGGGGCGTTCACGCCGTTCGCGGCCGTCCCGTTACCGCATCCGTTGGGACTGAGCGCGTTCGGGAGGTGCGGCAACGCGGCCGTAAGTCTCCTGGTCTCCTGGCCCAAGCTCAGGAGGCCGTCGACGGACAGCCGGAGTTGCTCTGGGGACGGAGAATTGTTGCCGCCAGCATTGTTGCTGGCGGGGGCACTAGCACCGGCACTGCCACCACTACTGTTGCTGCAGTTGCTGTTGCAGTTGCTGTTGCTGGCTCCGGTTGAGTTGCTGTTCCGTAAGAGCTCAGCAGCCGGAGAGGAGTTGCTTCCGCCGCCCCCTGATCCGCCGCCGTAGAGGGACGGTGGCGGGGGCGGAGGAGCATGGATGCTGGCAGGGGCCTCCATGCTGACCGCAGACAGGATGCTCTGCCCCGGCTGCGACCACACCATTGTCCGAACCCCACCTGCTTCACCCATTATCACTGTCGGTGTCCGAAGACGCGTCGTCTTTTCCGTCACCGTCGTCGTGCTCGCCGATCCCTGTGGAGATAATTACGGGAGTTAATTCACAAGCATTAGATCCGTCCTCGTTGCCTCCTTACGTTGCGTTGTCCGTTGACGTATCCCCCGCTGATTATCTCGGGGCGAACTCCGTTGATCCGGTACGGAATGGGCGACCAAAAGGGCGCCTGAGAAGAAGAACCGGCCGCTGGAGCCGTCGCCGCTCCTGGAGACGGCGACGGAGTGTGCGTCGGGGTGTGATTCGGCGTCGAGTTGGGCGTGTGCTCCTGTTGCCCCGGGGCCTTCCTGGTGCTCAAGTCCAGCTCAGCCCCTGGGGGGCACTCCAACAGATCCTCCTTGTCTTCGGCCTCCGGCTCGGCAGGGATCTCTCCTCCTCCGCCGTCAAACACACCGTCTCCGCCACCGTCCTGCCCAGCCTCTCTGGGCTCTTCCTTCCGTCTCGGCCTCCTGTCCTCCTCCGGATGCTCCTGCTGTTGTTGCCTATGTGTGCTGCACTCCTGTTGACGAGGAGGAGGAGGAGGCTCTGACGACTCCTCTTCAAGATCCTGCTCGCTCACCACCGAAGAAGCGTCCTCCTCGGCGACCAACCGAGCTTCAGCCGCCTCCTGCTTCACCGTCACCGGGCTACACCTGCCGAAACGCAACATAACTGTCAGTCACGAGCAATAACAACAGAAACATGCGAGAACAAACGAACAAAAGCCACAACAAAACAAAACCCAGGAGGAGGAAGAATCGACACTTTTTATGCCGCAAGGGTGGCTATAATGTGCATATAATTCACGTGTGTGCAAAAATACAGGAGGGGGGTGATCCAGCAAGCAGTTTACTGCAACTGCTATTCTGACAACAAAGACTGTTGCACCAACTTTCCTGTCAGTTAGTCGCCGTTTAAGTCCCCAGTTAGTTGGACCAACCTGTTGGTTAAAGAGCAGCAATGTCCGACCAAAGGACCTTCCTGATTCTCCCGTAATTAACCGAGTGTTGGAGGCCATTAACTGACAGTTAATAAGATTGGTGGGTTTCCGGAGTGGGTTAGCAGCGTTTATTGCTTGTTGGACCACCGCTTGTGTTATTTTCAAGCAGGGGTTTTTGGGGGGCGGATTTGGCTCTCACCTGTCCCTGAGAGGGAGTCCCGGGTTGGGGCTTGGGCTCGGGGAGATTGGCCCCGGGTCCTCGGATGCGGCGAGGCAGGGCGGGGGCAGAGGGAGGGCCACAGGGGTGGGGGAGCCTTCCCCCAGCCCCAGGGCCCCGCACTCGGGCGAGGACGTACTGGCTTCCGCAACACTCTCACCTAACAACAAACACACACATGTCCATTAACACACTTTTTATATTTAAAAAATGGCCACCCAACTGATCTATACAACCCCCCTGCTGATTGAGTCGCGTTTTAAACCATGTGGAATTATGTAGTACTTGGCAATGATTACATACAATTAGACTGTAAGTGCGGCCTCCGCATGAGCATTGAACTTTAGCAAAATAAAAGCCTTAACTCCAAGATAAAACCTCCAGCAGTTAAGGGCCTGTTGAACCCACCAGTTATCACCTCAGAAATCCGACCCTGAATAGGAAACGCTGTGCTAAACACGCCAATTCCTACAGATATACTCTTGAAGGTCCTGCTCGAGAATCATAAATGGCAACCCTGTGGAGACTCACGTGCAACTTAGTGCAACGCAGATGACGGTGGCATCTACGTTGCACGTGACTAGGTAGCTAGCAACTTGTTGCTGGAGAGAACAAATCCTGAACATTTTCTTTCTCCAGCCATTCCGGTGCACATGAATAGGTCCCCCACCTTCGTCTTTGAAAATGGCTCGTCCTCCTCCGCGTTAGTTGCGTCCTTGATTTTAAAACTAGCTAAGCAGCAAGTGAGTCTGAGGGAATTCCTGGAGGGGCATTACCCGCGTACCCTTCAACAAGCGCACAAAACTTTTCTTGTTATTGTAGTGTACTGATATGGGAAGGCTGTCTACGCAGTTTTTGGCCAAGGCGGAAAGGTTGTCCTTGGCGAAGACACGACTTCTCTTCTGTATACATTCATCTATTCAGGAAGACGACTTTGGACGGACACTCAGCTTACTATATAAGAACCTGAGACTTTAAAAAAAAATGTGGCGATCGCACAGACAACTTTCCAAATAACAAAACAGCCGTCAAGCCTGAAAGCTTCCCGTTTTGCAACTCGTTCACACCCCAACCCGTTTATAAAGGTCAGCATGTGCATGCTCGAGAATTTTCCACGCTATGAAACACCCTGTAGTTTAGCTAATTGACTCCCAGGTTTTAGGTCCCTTATCGGATCTATAGGCGTGTCCCGTTTTATTGACACCCCGCACTTGATCAGCACTGCTGCATCCTCCTACGTGACTTGACACCTTCCATTGGCAACGACTGGTTTACGACATGTCGAGCTGAGACCAGTTTATTTTGCATGCCAGATAAACACTTGTTGATGCGGGACGACGCAGTTGCCTAAGTTGCAACCGAAAAGTGCGAACAAAAGTGATCGTAATTAAGCGTCTAAAAATAGTAAGCGAGTGCCTATGATCCAGCGAATGCTTCCAAGTCGTCAGCAAAAGTCACCTTAGGAGCAGCGTGACGTGCGCCAACTCCCTAGCCCCACTTTTCGCGGCTTATATATTTTTCGGCTATTCAACCCGAGCAAATATTGATCCCTCGCGCCTGCTCAGAAAAGCACTAGTCCTACCCCACCACCACCCACACCCCTCTATAGACCCCCTTTTTGAGCTGGATGTTGGGAACTAGTGCAAAAGCCTATCTAGCCAGCCTATCTCTATCGGGTCAGATCCCAAGGCCAGACTGACGTCAACACAGGTTGGATAGGAGGGGGGGGGGGGAGGGGTAATGCCAATGCAGGTGCGGCGCCAGCTAGAGCGTCGACCTCTTTCAATAAATACCTCCCCACCACCACCTACCACCCAGCATTCAATGGCAGATAGGAAAAGTACAGGGTGTGCACAACTGCAAGTATAAGCTCGGGAAATTGTTTCAAGTCCTCTCGGTAGGCTTAAACCAAGGTTAAGTTATATTAAGGTTAGGAATGATAAGGAGAAGGTAACGTAAGGAATGGTTAGGGTAGGTTAGGATAGGTTAGGTTAGGTTAGGAAGGGTTAGGAAGGGTTGGGTAAGAGTTATGCAAGGTTAGGAATTGTTGGGTTAGGTTAGAAAGGGTTGGGTTAGTGTTATGCAAGGTTAGGAATTGTTAGGTTAGGTTAAGGTTTCAATCCAACAAAGCTTTAGACACTCTGAGGTATGCTCAATAACTTGTTGTTTGGTGCTCGCATTTGGGTCAATTTCATAAACTTGAGTAGTACAACACCCTGTATGTTAAGAAGGGGGAAAAAACAAGTGCAGTGGATAAGAAATTGTCCGTTGCACTTACATATTTACGAGCAATACAGAGGGTCGTAAAGGGGCGGCTGCTATTGTCTTACTGACGTCACGGAGAACGCGGAAAAAGGGGTCAGTTATAGATATATAAAAAGAGCGATAGCCAAAACTGCATAAGTGCGGCTTCATTGTTTCAGGGAGTGAATTTTCATGTACTTCCAGCCTGTAATTGTCACCATGTCGGTGAACCTGTCGATGTTGGAGTAGCAGGGTCGTAAATTTTTTATTTTTTGGACTTGTTCCTACACTACGGGGGGCGACTACTATCAGCGTTTTACCGCTGCTTTGGTGTCAACATGATCGTTCATTAACTGGTTGAAGTGAACAAACACCTGGTTAAAAATATATCGCAAACTGCTGGTCTTTTTTTTCGTTTAAAAAAATGAAGTTACAAGACATCCGCTGCATCTGAGAGCGATCGTCATCCAGATTTCCACAGATTCTTTGTGACTCGACACCAACGACACGACCCAAATTCCGCGACCCAATCTGACCTTTCCCCTGTCCCCTGTGAATGACCCTAAGCCAAGGACTATCCCAGAGAGCGCCTCGCAATTAATTACGCGTACATTCACGCCTGACCCACTTTTCTCATATTCCCATCCGGCCGCATCCAACAGAGCTACAATAAATAAATAAATAAATAAATGCGTCGCGTCCTTGAATGTTTCTGCCTATTGCGACTATTGTGTTCAACGTGTGTTTATTTATTTTAAAGCGTTGTGTACTTGGGCAATGTACCACCCTGTGCGTACACCCTTCAACTCTGCGGATTCAAAATGACGGACGCTCAACCGGCGTCCTTCACAAGTTTAAACCCGACTGATAAAAACCTTGGCCGCCAGGAGCGCTGTCTGGTTCCTCCCCGAGTCGTGCCAACAATTGAGTTAGAATTTTCTATTATTGTCTAGTCCGGATATATGTTGATTATAGAAGAAGGCGAAATAGTAGTGGGTCACTGGAGCAAACATTCCGTCCTAGGGTTTTCTGGGCGTGTCATCAACCCTTGCAGAGAGAGAGGCCTTGCGCAAGTCCAAGCAGAGACGCAGCCGGAATAAATATACAGGAAGGCTTTCGCAACTCTCGTGCCGCAGCCCCCCTCTCCCAGCACTGTCTGCATTTCGCAAATTCCAACCCTCTTCGCTCGTCTCTTTTATTTGCATTACATAGGTCGGGACTTGTACTGGACTAATCCGGACTGAATTCTGAAACGTTGACTAACTTTAAACGCACCACCTGCGTTTAGCATGTGTTGAGGGGGAAATTGTGTGACTACCAAGCTATTCGCAGACTCTTTGGCAACCTTGTAGGCCACGCTGTGATTGGCTGTTGGCATCACGTGACTATGGCAAGGCTGCCAATGTCAATCTGGAAGGGAAGTGAGAGGGCCTTCAACTATACAGAGCGGTCGTGGACCTTGCCCGTGTCCTGTNTCCCCCCCCCCCCCCCCCGAATGGCCCTCAATCACCTTATCAAGAAGACCTTAACTTAGGGACTGAGGAAATTACGCCCCTTTTGTCCTTTTATTTTGTTGCTGTCTTCCCGGCGCGGATAATGAGAATCGTGTGCGAAATGCATCTAGCCTTGACTCTCTATCCTACTAAGCAGAGGACGACGACAAAAAAAGCACCTGCTTGGGTCGTCCACCTTCCGATGTGCGCATTGGCCGAAGTGTTTGTCTGAGCACCACATGGGGGAACCGATGCGCAATTTCGTCCAAGAATATGTTTACAGGGGAAAAAAAGTCGGGCCATTACGTCACTTCCTGCGTGGACATCGCACCCTGGAGCAAAATGGCGATTTTGTTTAGAGTATGGCCTTGTATAATTCGCGTAAAATAATTGGTTTCCAACAAGTTCATTTTTCTCTCCCCTTGGCAATGCCGTAGTAGGGTAGTAGCCTAGACAGATCCTCAACTACACATATATGGCCTTGGTCCAAAGTGTCGGCTGGATCCAGGCCAGGATCCTAAGGGGCCTTTGCCTCCTTTCCTAACTCCACCACCACAACCACCACCACCACCATACTCTCTCACACACGCTAGCACATGTTTACATCAGCTCCATCTATCCATGCATTGCCCACACATCCCAACAAGCATTTATCTGCACCTCCATTCAAAAGCCTCGTGTCTACGGTTGATTGTATTTAAAACTGGTTTATGGAGTAAACACTGCCCACTCAGATGCATTGACCCCAAGAATAATTCGACTTCATGTATTGTATAGAATTGGCTAGAATGCATATGTCCAGTCATGAGCTAGGTAGTATGGCGGCCGATGTGTTAGCGGTTAAAGAGCGAATCGAGAAATTTGCCTCCGAATGACCACTGACTCATTCGGAGGCCAATTTCGATTCTTTTGCAGCCAGTAGGCACCATTAATGCCCAGCATTGAGCAGTACCCCTTGCACGTCCCTGCGAGTGGCAGTAGTGTGCCATCTATCGTTTCATGTATAGTGAAGCTCCCGAGAAAACCCACGCGAGCGTTGATCCCCGTTTTGCAAAATATGGCGGCCATTGACGCTGTGCCATCTTGTGGGCAATAATGGAGGCCAGGAATCCGGTTGTAAAAGCGCATCGGCCTTCTTCTCGATGGGCGAAAAACCTCGGCAGCTGCAATCAACGTCCATTTAGACGAGCTGCCCCGACCGAGGTTAGTATGCGATAAATAACGGCAGGATGGCACTTCCTAAAGGCCACTCTCTCTCTCTCTATCTCTACTGATGATGATGGGGGATGGAGAGGGGATGGTGGTGGTGGGGGATAGGAAAGAGAGAAAAGGGGAAATGGCAGCCAACAGCACGTGATTGCTGAGGGCATGGAACGGCCATGGAACCATGCCTAGCTCTACTTCTGGTCTTTTATATGCCTACTCGCAAAAATGCAAGATGGCAACTTCCATTTTAAGACAAGTGCTAGCTCTAGCAACCAGTGATTGTTGCTCTCTTCTAGCTCATTGTTGGGGATGAACTTGTGCCCCAAATTTCCTCTCTGTGGGCATTGCACCATCCGGTGTAAAGGACATGACCTAGTGAGGGAATTGAGCCAAACTTCCCGGCTGTCAAGGGCAGTTCCCGGACCAGATGTCCGGATGACTGGGTCAACCTCCGGGTAATGAGAGTGAAAGTTAAGGGGGGGGGAGGGGATTACTACACTTTGTAATAATTGCGAAAAAAAAGAGACATTCCAAGGCAGCGGGGATGATGACGGCATAGCTCTTTGATGACCAACCAACCTCACCTGGCCATGAAGTGTGTGTATACATACGTGTGGGCAGTCGGAGAACTAGAAAGTGCACCACTGTTCCTTTTCAATTCAGCGGTTTACTCACACTTTCGCGGAAAAATTCGCCAGCCGGAAAAAAGCGGTGTTGTCCAGGACTCCACGAGAGATAAGGACTCTTGTTAAGAAATTGCGCCATGACCTAGTTCATGTATTACGGTGCACAATGGATGGTACTGACCCTCAAATTAGCAGGCTGGCGTGAAGCTAAAATAATTCTCTAGATAATTTTTTATATTCGCGCGAAGAATTATTTTTTGTGCAAAAGTTTCCAGGAACCGCGCTTTCCCTTGCCGATTATTATTTGCATGTCGAGATTTTTTTTTTTTTTGCTGTTTCCTGGACCATTACATGACTTATGATCACACGATAAAGCTGGACAAACCGTTTCAGTTTAAAATTTGCTGTTATATGTTCTACTTCCATTTCATTTAATGCGAATATTAGTTAATTTATGTATTTTATTATATTAATTCAAGTGATTATGTAGCTTATGGATATGCACGTGAATATGATTACACTAGGATGATTAATTATTGAATAACGACAAAAATCATAAACACGTACGATAATAAGTTATTTATTTAACAATTACAGTACTGTTTTCCAAATTCAATTTAAGCACAACTATGTGCAAAATATATGAGTCACTGTGGCACAAAAACAAGAACTCCGTACTGTAATTGAAAGCCTGTGCATGGTAATGTGTACAGTATGAATAATTAGGTATGAAATGAAAATAATTTTAATAACGTGGGGAAATTTGCGTCCTATTGTTTCTGCATTACTCTTCCTCTAGCCGTTCTGTTGGCATGCCTGATTATTATTGATTAGCCAACGTGCAAAAATGTGGACGAACAATGTGCTTTTAACAATTATTAAAAAGCACTTGTGGTTTTGTTAACGTAGTAGTTTGGACTGCATCTGCCAACCTGCGACATTGTTTTACACAGGCCAACAATCATTGCGAAAGAAGAAAAAAAAAATTGTCAGCACACTTCTCCATTTAAAAACATTCGATCGCAACACGACTCGTCCACCGGAAGTCTCTCAACGCTATAAAAAAATTAGGCAGCAGGACCCCCCATCCCGGGTTCGGCGAACAAGTTACGAGCAATTTTCGTGTTTTCAACTCGACCTGGCAAAAATCGATGGGGCTAAACCTGACCTTTCCCAGGCCGCGGCTCTTTAAGGGCGTTGCCAAATGGTGTCATCAACACTACCACCCCCTATATACTCCGGACAGATCGTTCCATTCAATTGGCCCTCTCCAGCCATTTACCCCACTCAGGATACATATACCGGTCCATGCATATCAAGCCAGGGTCATTTACACTGTCGAGTCGTTTATGTGGAAGTATTTCCAACCCTGGCAGCGCATGCGCAATGGGGATGTACCGGTGCGCATGCGCATACTAGCTGATGCGCATGCGCGTTCCCACCGGTAGATCCTGATGTGTATGCGCCTGCCTGTGTAGCAGTGTGGGCACCCTGTAGCCGCCATGAGGGCCAAGGGGAAAAAGGCAAGGCAGCGAGGATTGGGTTGTGCAAGGTTTCGGCCAAGTTCGGCCTGCCTACGGGGGATCAATACGACCCTCAACCGCTGCCTGCCTAGCTCTATGTACACTCTTTGCCCACCCCCACCCAGCTGGCTGCTTCCAACCCCCGCTATTTTACACCACATCCACGCAATTTCGCACATAGCAGGCTGCCCATATAATAATATGAAAATAAGTCCACATTTTTCCACCGATACGGATGGAAATTTCAGGCTAACAATCAGGTCGCACATGTGATGCTGCAACGAGGCAACATAAAGGGAGATGTCGATGCATATCACAATCGGGGTTATTTATTCGAGCAGGTCGTGTTGTTGCATATGTGCAATTCAGTGAGTCATTCAACCTGTGCTGGTGGAGGCCTTGGACCACAGTGTGATATAGTCGAAGGACTCTTAACTTCAGAACATTTGGCACACACGTGATCCACACAGCATTGCCAACCATTTTGAATTGATATGTTTGACTCGACACAATTTTTTTGCAAAATTTTTGCAGATATTTTTTTCACTAGAGATCTTCCCTCGACCCTCGTACGCATGGCCGCGACCTACTTTTGGGTCGAGACCCCGAGTTTAGGAAGGATTGGACTATAGCACGAGGGGGCGAGGCCATAGTCAAGAGCAAGCTGTTGCTAATTCACTTCAAACCACCGGACTCTCTCTCTCTCTATGCACAAAATAATTATTTCCGCACTTAACATGCTTCCATTACACACCGCAAAAAAAAGTGAATCAGAACCAAAACAAATTTCGA